>BSBK01003838.1:0-260000 GCA_027943335.1 Chamaecyparis obtusa
TATATATATATATATATATACATACATATACATATACATATACATATACATATACATATACATATACATATACATATACATATACATATACATATACATATACATATATATATACATATATATATACATATATACATATATATATATATATATATATATATATATATATATATATATATATATATATATACATATATATATATATATATACATATATATATATATATATATATATATATATATATATATATATATATATATATATATATATATATATATGCAAGACATAGTTGCAAGCAACGAGATTGGGGACATTCTATATGAAAACAATGAGGGGAAGAGTCAGATTCCAGAGACAACATATTGCAGATCTGATGAGAGATATCAAGACTCCAGGCTGAGAGGGCAACAAAGAGAGCATACTGGGATACAAAACAAGCAATGCTCATTGCAAATATGGATAGGTGAACAATAGAGAGGGATGCACTGATAGCCTCTTGAGACACAACTTTGTCTAGAGCATAGAGAGCAAAGGAAGATGTGTAGGGCTTCATCAATAGTATCAAAGATGTTGGCGAGTGAGATAAAGTAGGGATGCTAGAAGATTCTCATGAGGACATGAGGTATTGGAAATGTATGTATGAGAGATATATAGACAGAGCATCAGGAATTGAGTTTTAGGGCTTCTTCCATATCATACAACATGACACACTCCTAGAGGACACATAGCAGTGGGGGAGTTATGGGACTGTTGGGGCCACCTACACCAGGTAACTAGGACTGCAGGTAGGAGGTACTACATTCTCCAGATAAGACAAAAACCAGGATGAGCAAGAGAGAAGAGGGTGATTGTCTCTATGAACAATGAAATTTTTTGTAGACATTCTTTACAGTTCATGTTGAGCTTGTGGACCTTATTTTATGTAGACACCCTGATTTTCTAGTCTGATATATTTTATGATGCTTATATATATAAGACGAAGTTAATACTTCATGATATATATGATGATTCTATTATTTTGTATGATTTTCCATGTGAGAGCATATTTTTTGTTTCTATGTGATGATGCTTAGATGATGTCATTCTTTTTTATGTATATATGATGCTTTATAGATGCAAATGCACATATTTACTTATGATGTTATGTATGCAACTAGATATGTAGGTATACAAGAGGAAATATTTTTTTTGGATTTCTTATACGTTGTATATGTTTAATGATATGCATGTAATCTAACTTATTTGAATACAACATGGAAAAAAACAAACTATGTACTAGAGCACTAGACCATGATGACTATTGGGACTAACTGAAGATGTATTAGTAAAAGATGTAATTAGACAAAAAAGAATTAGTAATGAGGATACTTGCTTTCATAATTTCACTTTTATCATTAGAGATTTATTAATGTAGCAATGCTTGGTTTTGATTAGAGTATGATTTTGCTTAATCCATTCTATTCCTACTATAATAACTCCTCATTCTAGTTTTGGCAATGATTTATAATTTAGGTATATTCCTTCATATGTATTCATCTCTTCTTATGCACCCATGATAATTTAGGACCTTGATGTTATGTGATCACCTGATAGATCTATATGTTTACTATATGAAGTAATCCTTGTCAATGAATATGATTACCTCAAATAAATTAGTTATAATGACTAAAGGGGTTGATTATGATACTTTGACGCTTATGCCTTAATTTTTATATGACTATCATTTAATATGGTTTCAAGATCTCCTTAATAGTTAGGTTCTCTAAATTTTATGATTCTAATTTACGTTGTCATGATTATTGTTCTATGATTTCAAGCATGATTATGATCATCTCTTGAGTCAATGATTTTATTATGTGAATAACCCTATGATGGAATTATTTTACCGATGTTGTTCTAGCCCTTAATCTATATCCAATTCATGATGATTATGTATTTGTGATTCTTATTTATGATCTTGTATCTACGATATGTCTGTATGACAAGGGGAGAAGTTGTAGTTACTCATCTAGTGAGGTCCACATGACCTATCAACCCTTATCATTTCTTGCATTGCCTTCTATATATATTCATATACATACTTTCTTTGTGATGTGGGACTGGAGGTACTGGGTATTGAATTCACCTAGCTTCACAGGTCTGAGTGTACCCTCAAATCCTTAATTATTTTTGTACAAAGATAGGACCAAGCTCCTCACAAAAGTTTCCTTTTGTCATAAGGACTCCTAATTAGTTTACTTACCTCACCTAGGTATGGGGCATATTTTCTATCTTTTCTACTGGTATTATACGTAGTCATGTTAGGTGGATCTATGATTGACATTCTTGCTTGACTTCTTTTAGGTGGTGTGGTTGAATTTATTTCTATTCATTTGATGTTCTCTTTGAATTTTTGTATTTTGGTTTCTGGATGTGTATAATTGATGCTTGACCATGATTTAAGATCTTTGTATATTTAGTTAAGAGAGGTGTATCTATAACTCCTTGTGGTATTTTATTGTTGTATAAACACTAATACTTAATAGCGTACTTGATTTTTTTGGGATTGGTAATAGATTTATATTTTATTAATAATAAACGAGTTACATACGATTCATCTTCATCACCAAATTTCTACCCAAAAATAACCCCCAATTACATTCTTCTATAAGCCAAACCAAGGGCCCAACTATACCTCAACAATCCAACCAGTCTACAATATCCTTCAACACTATATTTACACAATATCTAGTAACAAATACTATTTAAGACTTACAATTTTTACCTCCCTTTGTATGAGAGAGAAGAGTCATTTCAAAGGAGCCACCATTTTCTTTCCTACTCTTCCTACCTTTCATAGTACACCAACCATCTTCTATTTGGGAAACCTCATCTTTTCATACCAAATCACAACCAATAGCATCCTAGACCTTCTCAACATCGATGATATCTTGTTGAGATTGGCCCATCCCCATCTCCCAGTCATCCATTTGTGTCCCCACTAGATTTTTTTATTTCTTTACCTATTGGAGTGACAACCCCTTTACTCTTGTTGTCACTCGATAAAAACTCTACCAAGTACGCAAGACAAATTGCCAAGTGTGCAAGTCTTCCAAAATGTAATGTTTTAGGGTTAATTTGATGTTTAGGGGTTCTATTAGCAACCAAAGGTTGTTAGGGTATAATTTTTGACTCAATTGATCTATGAATACTTTTCATATTGTTTTTATATCATTTATGGTGCAATTTCATGCCTCCTTTAGTGTTTTAAATTGTTTTGAATGCCATATTAGGGTTGTCTAGTGAACTAGGGACAACTAGTGATCACCTAAACTCAATCTAATGATGTTGTGGAATTGATATGACATATGTTATGTTTTTATGAGATTATAATGCATTTATGATATTTCTTTTGGGTAGAGAACCTAGGTTCCCTAGGTGAGTGGCTCATAGTGGGGGTTAGGGCCCTAAGTGGCTACCAAGGTAACTCACTGATGAGTTGTCTTAATCAAGTGATAACATTAATAAAATTTATTAGAAATGGGAAGGAAACACATTAAAGAAGATTAATCTTGATGCCTCACACATGATGATAGTACTAATACAAGTAGGTAAATAATGGGGATGGGAGTGGGAGAAGGTGCTAAGAGATGGCATGATCGAACAACCTTGTCTTTACAAAAGGTATTCGGTTTTGCATATTCCTACTTGAGGGCTATGGTCTAGAGTTGAAAACTAGGGTAACCAAAGGGGTGAGGGCTATGAAATGACACTCACCTAGTAGGTATCCTACAATCCCTACTTGTTGTCATGCCTCTCGTAGTCATGTTTTGACTTGTTGTCTTTTGTGATTCATGTTTGTTTTGTGGGAAGAGGTTAAACCACCTTAGGTATGTCCTAGTTGTCATCATTTTTGTGGGCCTTGGTTTCTATCTCCTAGCATGGGGGAGTGGGCATATTTATTCCACATGGTTGAGTGGTTAATTTTATTGAGGTACTATTTTTGGCTCCATGGATGCCAATATGCCTTGAGACTGATGTTAGGACTGGTTAAATCCAAATGTGAAAGCTCTGCAAGGCAACTGGACCAACTATAGGGTCTTAATATGCCCTCTTCTGCTTCTGGCTCTGCAAAACCAAGGCGGGTGCACCTAATCTAGACAAAATTTAAACTCACTACACACCCTATACTTCTGGATTCATAAAGCAGATCATAGTAAAGGATTGCTAAATGCTAACCAGGCATTCATTGAATCAACTCTACTATGCAAGATAAAATGGTCTTGTGAAGGGTATTACTGGTGATGGTATTGATATAAAAAGATGCAGGAAATAGCCAAAAACCCATCAAACATTGGACTCCACTGAATATACTAACCCTTGATCAGTGCCATTATCAATTGGGTAGACCTCACATACAAATAATGAGAACATGAACCAACTGTTGTCAAAGACTCACAGCCATAAATATAAATATTCCAGCCCATCCACTACTTATAAGATCCTTCTGTAGACATCCAAGACTAAATCTATGTCCCCTCTAAAGTATATTTCACCTGATCCTAGACCAAGAACTAAAGACAAGAACATATGCAAAGGGAAAACTATGCAATGGATCAGAAAATCCAAGATTCACAGGAATGACACCAAGGAGAGACTTGGAAGCATGAAAAACTTACATTAAGTATAATGAGTCATGTACATGATCAAAGTAAGATAGAGATCAAACCACTTTAATAACCTGCAAAAGACTTCCAGGAATTCTATTTAGCTTACATGCAATGTGACAGAGCCTTCTATTTCCCACTGGAACCAAAACAAAATGGAACCTCGAACAAGTCAAAATTTTGACACTTTATACCACTAGCTGCCATGGGAACCCAAAATGGGTTGCAACAAGCTACAGACAGCTAGGGTATAGCCTTCACCAACCAGGTCAAGAAATGGCTAGAAAACCATAAATTCTGGGTACCTCCTGTCACTGCAAATCCAAATTTGAAAATAAACAGTTACCATGCATTTGCGGGCTTCAAATTCCTTAACCGTTTGCCCCTAGTTGCGCAGTCGCGCGGTCACAAACCTCACCACCACATAAATTCAGGCTCCATTTTATGCTTGGTCGCATGATCGCATGGCTCCCAACTCACCCTTGCGATCATGCGATGACGGTCTCCTAACCACAGCCAACGGTCGGTCAAAAAAAACTTTATAAAATCCTCGGCCACCGCAACCATCACCGTAAGGGGTTTGTCGCATGATCACAAACCATGGAAATGGACCTTGCGATCATGTGACAAGGCCATGGGACTGCCACATCACCACCTGCCAGCCAATAAAATTCACGCACATCAGCACTGCATGGCATCTGGACCCACCGCACAAAACATATACCTCTGCAACAAAAGCCAACGGGCCCACCTGACAAGCCTCATCACCACCTGCTACCGGGACCACACCCCTTTCTGCCAACGGGCCTCAAGGACACATGGCAAGTGGTCACATGATCGCATAGCCAAAAACTAGGCGCGACAACCAACCCAAAGCCACCACATCAATGCCTCCAGGACCACGGAATAGCAACCACCAACTGCGAAGAGCCGGGACCCATGCGGATAGATGACAAGCGGTCGCATGATCGCATGTCAGAAAAGTCTGACATGCAGCCATGCGACAACCAATAAGGACATGCCATCTGTCACCCCTCTGACACCGGGCCCACTTCACCGAAGAGACGCTTGGAACAAACAAAAATCAACGGCACATGTATGATCGCATGGGGAAAGAATATTCTATGCAATCACACGCTGACCATTGATCTCCTCCCTCTGCCGCTTTGAAGAAACTAGCCCCACATCATCGCACTTGCGCAGTTAAGACAGATGAACAAGAAGAGCCGACAGAAAAGAAGACATGCAAGGTCGAAAACACACAGGGTTTTCGATGAAAGATCGAAAACACACAGAATTCTCAACATGACACAAAGGTAAACAAGGAAGCCAAAAACATTGAGGGTTTTTATGTAGGCCAAAAAGGTCAAAAACATCATGGATTTTTGAAAACACTGTGGATTTTTAACACTGTGGCAAATTTTGAAAACATTTCCTGCAGACCTTGAAACTCGAATAACTTTCTGGGTTATGTGATTCAGCACGTGCAAATTGGACCAGAGCTTGGTGACAACACAAGGAACATAGGGTAGGACACAAACCATGAAACACTTGTAGGGAGGAAGCCATTTTCAAAGGATTTTTGCACTGACAGAAAAATGGCCTAACACTCTACACATGTTCCATCTCAGATTTACAGTTGAATACTTTACGTTGTATCATGTATCTTGTTGAGATTTACTTGATGTAAAATATATTTGTATAATTGTGAGTGCCTGAAAGGAGACATTTGTATATGACGTAATGATGAAAACTGATTCAAAACAATGTAATGGGATGAGTATTTGTTGATGAAATAAAATGGAAGGTTTATGTTGTGATTTGCAAATGTTACAATAAATAGAACATGTTAATTATTTATAGTTCTTATTTCTCTTATGTGACCTTTCAATAAGGAAAATAAATTTATGTATTGTTGTATCTGTAATGTCAAGGAAATGTTGGGAAGGAAATTTAATTATACTACTTGTTTATGCTCTACGCCATTCATCTTTAATAAATCAAATTAGATTTAGATTATGATGATGTATTAAAAGAAATGGTATTTATTGGTTAATGTTCCATGAAGTGTATTAATAAAAGGTTGAATGGTGAATAAATTTATAGGAAAATGAATGGTTATGGTTCTCATAAAGTTAAATGGTACTTTGATTAGATAAATGATTGTTGTGGTAGGAAGGAAGATAATGTTATGTTTTTTTTAATGTTTAAAATAAATGAGACAAAAAACTTAGTAAAATGATTAGTAATAATAGATGGATGATTTATGGTTGTGGAGAAGATCAAACTAGGAACATTTATTTTATGCATTAAAAATGAATCTAGAGTAATGAAATTCAGTAGAATAGTGAATTCCTTAATGAATATTTAACTCTTCCCTAATGTTTAAATGAAACTAATATAAAGGATGTATTAGTAGACGTTTATGACATCAATGATTAGTTATGAAATAATGACTTGAGTTGGTAAATTAAATATTGATTATAAGTAATTGAATTGTGTTAATGAAATAGGAACACATACGTCAGTGCATTATAAGGAATGCAAATCTTATAATTTGATGTGTAAATATTAAGGTAAATAGGTTAATTAATGTTGGTTTGGCATCGACATTAGGGAACCAATGAGGACTTAGGTTGGTTAGTAATCTTTCATTCAAGTTTTGTAAACAAGTGTTTGCCTATGTATTAGAGTTGGTGCATATCATATTAGTCAACTTTTAAAAAAAATGATGCATCTTTTACAAGTTTGATGTCTTGTCCTCCTGGGTTCCATGGCGGGGCATTACATCTGGTATCAAAGCCCTAGGTTGCCACACTGGGAACTCTATGAATCATAGTTTGCCTATGCATAACATTTAGTGTTTTGTGTTGTTTCCTTTTTGATGTTATCCTTATGTTAGTTAATTTGAATCCTAGACACGAAAGCTATTCTTTTTACATTTATGCTACATTGTATTTCAAGAATACACTTTTTCTTTAATGATTGAGTCATCTTACTTAAGTTTTTACCTTTTGGGATCAATATGTTGGATGTCTTTCCGAAGTAATGATACCATATACATTTGAGTCATCTTCTTTCTATTGAAAGTACTTGTATTCCTAGAAAAACTCAAAAGTATTAGGATAAATTGTTGTATCTTAATTGTCGCTAGTAGCTAACCCTATCTCCTGATCCTATTTTTGACATGTCCTATCATCATGTAAACTTTCTAAAATGTTTTCCAAGCTGATTTGAAAGTCATGCTCTCTCTTATTCCTATAAATGATATGTTGAATCCATGGTTTGTTATGTCTAATTGTCTACACTAGTTAATGTGTTTTTTTTATGAGACTCATAACATAGCTATGACATATTGTAAAAGTTAAAATGGTAGTCATTTTTGCATTTCTAACATGAATTAATATATGGTCATGGTAGTTCTCTCTTTTATAGGGATAAAATGATAATAATGTTGTGTGGTTATAAAATATGTTCAGTAGGTTTTGGAATCTTGTATCTCTCTTCCCATTTTCTCTATTCTTGACAAATGGATGAAACAAACTAGTCATAGAAATCATTGTGTAAAAAAGGAAAAAAAAACATGGGAACATTTGTGTAAATAAGGTTGTTTGCAATGATTAGGAAATTTTGAGATTTATAATAGGTTTAATTGATGATAAGAATATGAAATATCTCTCTAGCCACTCCTTTCCTTCTTCTAGAACGTGGTTTGATGATGTGCCCTATGGACTATATTTATCATTGTATCTATGTGCGTGTAATATTACATATTGGTTATAGATCGATCTAAAGTATTACATGTCTATTTTTTTATCATGATTATTTATACTTGTAAATAGGTTGTATGTGATCCATAACATAACTCCCAATAAAATTCCTAGTAACTATAAAAGAGATAGAATAGATACATGTTTGAGGTAGCACTCACCTTAATTCTTGTAGAGTTGAAATAATAATATTTGGTTTGCATGTTTAATAAAGCATGTAGTGGGTTAAAAATTGGAAAATTCTACATCATGTTGAAATTTTGAACTAATACTTTCTTTATCTCTTCATCTATGGTTAAAATTTTGTGATCATATACAACGAGTATGGTTGATGATGAGTATAGGAAATATTCTTCCTTTCTCTCCATCCTTTTCCTTTTGAAATAGGATATTGAAAAGAAAAGAATAGATTACAGTTGCATAGTAAATGTATTTTTCTCTCTCTTCTTGGTAAGGAATTTAAGTTTAAAGGACTAAACTTGCTTAAACGCAAAACAATATGTCATTAATAACTTTGATAAAGCACATATATGCTTAATATGAAAGCCCTTGGGTAAAGGACCTATGTCCCCAAGGTTTTTATCTTAAATAGGTTATAATTAATATTTGTGTTTAAAAAAAGAAGTGGTTTATTCTTATTTTGTCAGAGTTATATCATTTCTGCATGCCATGTTAATTTGTAAGAAAAAAAAGTAAGAAAATGTAATCTAGAAGTCTAGGGAAGAGTATGTATAATGTTGTTTACATGTTTAATAGAATAAGTATTTAAGAAAGGAAATATATTATATGTCCTAATGATTGAAGTTGTTGTGAGTATGATTCTTATCAAATATATGTGTTTCTAGATGTCTAGTGAGTGGTTAGAATCCTAGATGAGTATTAGGGAAATTAATTCATGATTGATGTTTTATTGGAATCAACACCTTAATAGTAACACTTCTTGGTAGATTGACTATGAAGGGTATATAGGGATGATGACTTATTATTGTAAAGGAATGATAGAATAATATTGATGTATGTGCATTAGGTTAATGTTATTGGTAAAATGATTGGATGTGTTAGTGAAATAATTGGTGGAAATGGGTGTTTCTCCTCCTCTTAATGGATTTGCAATTATGTTTGAAACAAAAAATTAGAATGAAATCTTCATAGTACTATTTGAAAATTGATTGAAAATTAAGTAGCAATACAACTAGTTTTTTTGAAGGCCAATGGCGTGATAAATTATTTATCTTATCTCTAAGAGTATGGGCATTCTTTTGGTAATGGAATGCTAAACACTGTTATAGTAGAGTAATAAAAGACTTCTTAAAAAGGGATGTGTATTTATTCCTTTTGTGTGCCCTATAGAATTAAATATTCTCCTTGGATATAGTGTAAATATTTGTTGACAAGAAATGAATAGTTGCTTCATGATAGAGATTTGAGTTGTGTCTTCTGAAAGATTGATCGTAAATTCATGTGTTTTAGTTCATGTTTTTAAAAGTAAATATGTAATATTTTATATACTTCCCTCATGAAAGAATTTTTTTGTATCCACGTTTTATACCCATCTTGTATTGACTTTGTACTAGTAGTATAGAGTATACTTGCATGTTATATTTTGGAATGATAGAATATATCTTGTAATTGTAATCACTCTTGAATCATGAGGTGCAATTCATATACACATGATTCTTCATGTGTACTTGAGATAGGTTTGACTATCACAATTTATAATATTGATATTATTATGTTTTGAGCCCTATGTATAGAGATTGTTAGGTGATGGAGACTTTATCATAATGTACTACAGTAGGTAGGAACTTAAATTATAAGGAAAAATAAGCATTTCAATCTATAAATCATGCTCCTTTCTAATACATAAATGTTAGTCTATAGAAGATTTGAGTAAGAAAGAACACTTAGAGGTATGAACTAAGTGTGAGGAATAGAAATTTTTAGAAATATACTATGATTTTAGGTACTTTGTTATCTATCTTATTGCATGAAGCATAATAACTATACAAACTACCTTGCATTGTAGTAGCCCCTTTCAAGTCTTTTTATGCTTGAATGGAGTTAATTTGTACTAAATTGTGATAAGATAGGATATGCCAAAAATCTTGATAGAATGATTATTTATGCAAATATTAATGATGTTCTAGAGTAGAGATGTTTGTAATACTATTAGATAACTATTTACCATTTATAAATGATGAATAGTTTACTACTTTACAACTTCCAAGAGTAAGTCAAATCTTAGGGGGGGATGATGTAATACCCCTCCAGCCCTAACTTGTCCTAGTTATGCTTGTTGGAAGATATGGATAAATTGTAGGGACTTTTATGCTTGGGTTTTATTAGAGTATGATTATGCTTAATCCATTACATTCTTACTATAATACCTCTTCATTCTATTTTTGGCAATGATTTATGTTTTAGGTATATTCCTTGATGTGTATACATATCTTCTTATGTGCCCATGATATTTTAGGACCTTGATGTTATGTGGTCACCTGATAGATCTATATGTATACTATATGAAGTACTCCTTATCAATGAATATGATTGTCTCAGATAAATTATTTATAATGACTAAAGGGGTTGATTATGATACCTTGATGCTTATGCCTTAATTGCTAATGAATATCATTTAATATGGCTACAAGATATCCTTAATGACTAGGATCTCTAAATGTTATAATTCTAATTTATATTATCATGATTATTGCTCTATGATTTCATGCATGATTATGATCATCTCTTCAGTCAATGATTTGATTATATGACTAAACCTATGATGGAATTATATTACTGATGTTTTTCTAACCCTTAGCCTCTATCTAATTCATGATGGTTATGCATTTGTGATGCTTATTTAAGATCTTGTATTTGTGATTTGTATGTATGACAAGGGCAGAAGTTGTATTTACTCACCTAGTAAGGTCCACATGACCTATCGACCCAATTCATTGCTTGCACTACATTCTATACATATGCATATGTATGCTTTCTTTGTGATGCATGACTGCAAGTATCGAGCATCGAATTCACCTAGCTTTACAGGTTTGAGCATGCCCTCAAATCCTTGATTGTTTTTGTATGAAGATAGCACTAAGGTTCTCACAAATGTCTCCTTTTGTCATAAGGAATCCTGATTAGTTTTCTAACCTCACCTAGGCTTGGGGTATATTTGTGATCTTTGGTATTGGTATTATAGTCATTCATGTTATTTGGATTAATGTTTGACATTATTAGTTGACTTCTTTCAGGCGACATAGTTGACTTGTGTTGACTTTCTTTCTAGTCACTTGATGTTCTCTTTGACTTTCTATATTTTGGTTTGTGGATGTGTATAATTGATGCCTGACCATGATTTAAGATCTTTGTATATTTAGTTTAGAGAGGTGTATCTATGACTCCTTGTGGTATTTTATGGTTTCATAAACACTAATACTTAATAGTGTACTTGATTATTATTATTAAATAAGCATAATACATAAATATGGTGTGTGGTAATAATACATACATACATACATATAGACACACATACACACATACGTGCGCTTATGTATATAATACATGTATATATTTGTCTTATTTATTAATTAATAAAATATATTATAATGGTGTGAGTAAATGAGCATGTACCTTAAAAGGTATAATTACATAGATATAAATTATAATTAATAGTTAACAATAAATATAAGAGAAGAATTAAGGTAAATAGGATTAATAATATTATTACATACTTTTAATAAGCAATAACATAACAAAGGTTAACAAACCATTTGTTATGAAATGGCTGGAGGAAGTTGGATTCCCGTCCAAATTCTCAAACTCTTTCCACATCATACAAATAGGAAATAAAATATTATTTAAAGAATCAAGAGAAGGAATGCATAGAAGGAAGGGATCCATTCATAGTTACAAAGAGGAAAAAGATTTGAGAGATTTCTGATTATTGATTGAGAGGATGCTCTAAGACTTATGTTGAGAAAAGAGTGAGAAAGTAGGATAGTTTTGTCTTTCTAAGATTGATTTGAAGGTTTGATTTGTTGGAGTGGATTTGAAGGAGAGGATTTGTTGGTTTTTCTTGTTTGTTGCAGTTGGATCTACCTCTTCTATCAAAGGTTTATCTATAGGACCCCAGGTAGGATCTATTCCCAAGAAAGACATCCTCTGTGTAGTTTATAATTATTTTTATTTCTTTTTATAATTAAAAGGCCTGTAGGGCAAATGAACAATAATCCAACTCAAGAGTTGGTAAAAATTGCCTCTGATGGAACTTTTTAACACTATTTAAATTTATAAAACATCTTCATATTTCAAAGCGGTAATCTACATTGAAGCCCTTTAAAATCGTGAATACCTGCAAATCATGTATCTTCAGCTCTAACTAAGATCAATAGTTAGTCCTTTAATGCCAAATTATTAGTTTTAATGAAACAATATGATATGACAATGAAATAAAAGGAAAATACTCCTTATTCACAAAATCCTCCAAAGAATGCAATATTAGAATAGAATTTCATAATGGTCTTAAAGATCTTAACTATTCAAAGCTATCTAACATTCTACATACAACTTTAATTTACAATGCTCAAAGGAAGAAATGACCATGATTTACAATTTTGTTTAAAATGTAATACTCTCTAAACACTTAAATTATCTGGAATTACATCAAATAATCATAAATCGAGGATGAGAAAAGTAATATGATAACAATCCTTATTTAAATGATGGCCCCAAGGTGTTAACAAGAGTCACACATCAAACCTTCACTAAACAAAAATTAGATTAAGGAGACAATGTAACATCAAAGTCTGATAACTCGTCAAAGGGGTCATTTGGTTTAATGAACTCCAGATTGTTGTTGTCAACATCCTCCCATGAACCAGCCAAATCCTCCTCAATAAAGTGGTCAATCCAACCAATCGAAGGAGGAAATCTGACATGGAAAAAATGCATCAAGAAGTCTACATTCCTTTTTATAACTGGCTTCCATTTCTTGAATCCCTTTTAATCCACTGTAAAGATGATGGGGAATTTAGGGACAATGTTCTTTTCTATTAAATTTAAATCATAATTACATGGTCTTGGGATCATTCGTTCTTCATTAATGTTTGCCAACACCTTCTTCAAATCACCAAGAAACATTTTCTTCAATAATCTTCTACATAACGTCTCTATTATGAATTTCTCAAATTCCACCATATGTACCATTGCAACAAACATAGATGAAATATAAAAAAGAACCCTATATCTATCTATATTGCATATGAATTTTTTTCCCAAGATCCTATAGACCGCTCTAATAACCAAAAAGTGAGAGGATATCAACATTTCTTTAATCATTCTTCTAGTGATATAACCGTCAAAATTTATTTGTGAGAAAGGTCCCCAAAGCTTAATTATTATCTCCATTCCACTATTTGAAGAGGATCCAGGGAAATGGTAAAACTTAACTAAGGAAGGGTTTAAATAATGCCAAAGTGAACTTATGAAGGGAGTCTGAAAGGGACATGAAACTATTAAACTTCCTATATGATGCAATTAATTATTCGACAATTCAAAAACCTCACTCAAGATCAGACACCTAGATGCCTAAAAATTGACCGAACTTAACAGTTCTTTGATATGAATGAAGCAAAGCCTGATCATAAATACATGACACCAAGAAATAAACTAACATATGACATAATTAAAGAGAAAGACTAGACCTAGGAACATAAAGACATAGCTGAAGAGACTAAAAACCATTTGAGAACCCCACTTCCAAATTAATTCAATAGAAATAAGAGAAGTCATACAAAATAAGACTAAGGTAGTAAAGAGATATACTATAAGATTGAAAATTATCTACAAAAGGAAGAAAAACATGAGAAAGGAATGAATCTACTACACTAAGAGATGGTATATCTTGAAAGGAAAAATCCTTCCTGAATCTAAAAAACAAAGTCTAAAGAAACCCCAAAAACCTTAGCTCTGTCTTGACAACATACTAGAAGATAATATTATCTACCCCAGTTCTTCCTTAACAAACAAGATCATAAAACTTTTGAACATAGAAATTCCTAAGAGGAAATAATGTCTACGGATATTGAAATGTTTGAGGGATATTACACTTCTCAAACATTCAATATCACTAGATATCAGTTCCTCTTTTAAAGACATTGTCGATGCAAAAGCCCAAGGAAAATAGAGAAGACCAAGGCCTCCAATGTGTTAATATCTGCAACAATTCTAAAAATAATGAAGGCATCTTGAAATGGAGGAGAATTATATTCATTAAACCTTTTATTTGACAAATAATGATATCAAAGATCCAAAAATAGAAAAATAGAATTAGGTATAAAGAATAAATCTTCTTAATATGTTTAATTTTTTCCTTACATAGATTGAAAAATCTTTCCTTCCAGCTTAATACCCATAGTTAATAATTATAGGATCTACATTTAGAAACAAAAATGATTATAGATTCTTTTGTCTGATGTTGAGCTAACTGCCATATGCTCTTTGAAAAATTATAATAATGCTATTTTAAATTATTTCATAATTCAATATTACTGTTAACCGATAACAATATTCGGGGAGGAGTTTACTACCGATCTTTTTATAAATTTTAAGTAAAAAACTCATTAATTCCCTTTTATGTTGCATAAAATCTGCTCAATGGTCCAATAAATTTAGTATAAACAAATATAGATGTACTTAATAAATTATAAGCCAACACATACCTAAATAAAGCCAGAATATGAAGATGAATAAACCACCTATAAAAATCTATGAACTCGCATGGAGCGGAAAATAAATCACGAAGTCTGCAAACTCAATTTGATAACTTTAATTGTAGAGGTACCACAAATCTACCATAACATCTCAACTTCTTGTTTGCAAATATAGAGAATAAAATTATAATAATACTATTATTGAGATTTAAGTAATAGAGCCCATTCTCAAAAAACCTAAATCAAAATTCATAAATCACCGAGCCACTGATGAATAAATCATACAGAAATACTAAAAAGGATTATAGCTCATTAATGCTAAATTTAACATTTAAAGTTCTTAAAAAAATATGTTTATCATTATGAAAATAAAGACTCTACAACTAGAGTAGAAGTATTAGCTTCATATACAAACATTAAACTTTCAAAATGACCCATATATTGTTAGCATGAATGTTGAATATGTCCTGTGGGGGAGTATTCTAGCATTTCTGGAGCAGTCGCATGTTGCATTCATGACTGTGTTTGTCATTGATGTCAACACATTGATTATACTGAAAATTAGCAGAGTAGTAGACAAAGTTTGATTTAGCACACATGGTGTATTATAGATGAGATTATGTAAATTTAAGTACATGTTTTGTATGATGTCATGATATCATGGTTAAGAGCGCGTACGGAAATTCAAGTATTTGTGTTAGTTATGAGTAATCTAGTTGAAACTATATTTTGTCAGTGTTCCTGAGAAGCGGTTTTATGATAATCAGATTATATCTCCTAACAAGGATAGAATATGGTCAAGCGAAGTTATACAGAGGTTGAAGACATTGTAGAGGCAACCTAGATGAGTCAGCATAGTTAGAGGTTGCAAGTGTTATGATTTATTAAGTTTGTGAGCTAACAATTTTATGTGATTATGGAAATATTATGTAACGTGTAGTGATTTATATTTTGTAATTGGTTAAGCTTAATTGGCCAACTCAATTATGAAATATTGTGCATGGTATAAAGGAAGAATTATCTTCCTTGATTGTATATGAGTAGCATATGATGATAAGATGATGCGAAGGTGAAATAATGTGAATTAGTGATTGATGTATAATGTGAAGTGAGAGATATGGTGAAGAATTTGGTGTGGTTTGGCATAGTCAGAGAGGAGAAGTAAAGTTGCTGAGATTAGTAATTCTTGGTATTATTATGTTCGGATAATACATAGATCAGTTGGATAGTGTGTTCAATGTTCTTTCCATTGAAGTTGTTTGGACAATGGGTCCTTCTATCTTCCTTCACTCCTAATAGGGTTAGAATCTCCTCATAGGGATTGAAAGTCTCATAACATAGACTGATATGTATTGAATGTATTTCATAAGACTCCTGATAGAGTCCATCTTCTGACAAGGAATTTTCATATTAGTACATCTTTTTGTGGGTACCATCCCCACCAAGGTTTACTCTCTGATCAAGAGGTTCCCTAGTTAACAAATTTGGTGTCATTGTGTATGATTATCTTTTTATGGTTGTTGTTTATGTTGATTACTTATTTTAGATACAATAAGGTTAATATAAGTTGTTTTTATCAGATAAATGATTCTCCCCCCCTCTCAGTTATCTTGGTGGACTTTACTTTCTAACAATTGGTATCAGAGCAGCAGGTCCTTGAAGAAAAATTTTAACAGCTTTAGGAGATCCATGGTGAGTCACTTCAGAAAAGAAAGTCCTAAGTTTGATGGAGTTAACTATGATAGCTAGAAATAAAAGATAACAACACATTTTCTATGTTTAGGACCAGGATATTGGTTGATTACAAAGAATGAGAAATGTATCATTGAAGAAGAAAATATTGATGATTTCACTGAGAAAGAAAGAGATCTATTCATGTGTAACATACTTGCTAGAGAAGCACTTTTGTCAGCCCTTCCTGAGAATGAATACAATAAGGTAAAAAATTTAAAGACATCTCATGAAATTTGGTTAGCTTTGGAATCTACTTTTGAAGGTGATAAACATGCTAAGAGGATCATATTACAAAATTGGATATGTTTATTTCAAGAGGCTAAGATGATAGAAGATGAATATGTTAGAAGCTATATTGGTAGAATATCAGAGATTGTTGCAGTTATAAAAGCTTGTGAAGGAAATAAGAATGAAGATGAAATCATATGGAAGATCTTGAAGACTTTGACTCCATTATTTAAGATCTTGAAGACTTTGACTCCATTATTTGTGTCAGTTATGAGTAATCTAGTTGAAACTATATTTTGTCAGTGTTCCTGAGAAGCGGTTTTATGATAATCGGATTATATCTCCTAACAAGGATAGAATATGGTCAAGCGAAGTTATACAGAGGTTGAAGACATTGCAGAGGCAACCTAGATGAGTCAACATAGTTAGAGGTTGCAAGTGTTATGATTTATTAAGTTTGTGAGCTAACAATTTTATGTGATTATGGAAATATTATGTAACGTGTAGTGATTTATATTTTGTAATTGGTTAAGCTTAATTGGCCAACTCAATTATGAAATATTGTGCATGGTATAAAGGAAGAATTGTCTTCCTTGATTGTATATGAGTAGCATATGATGATAAGATGATGCGAAGGTGAAATAATGTGAATTAGTGATTGATGTATAATGTGAAGTGAGAGATATGATGAAGAATTTGGTGTGGTTTGGCATAGTCAGAGAGGAGAAGTAAAGTTGCTGAGATTAGTAATTCTTGGTATTATTATGTTCGGATAATACATAGATTAGTTGGACAGTGTGTTCAATGATCTTTCCATTGAAGCTGTTTGGACAATGGGTCCTTCTGTCTTCCTTCACTCCTAATAGGGTTAGAATCTCCTCATAGGGATTGAAAGTCTCATAACATAGACTGATATGTACTGAATGTATTTCATAAGACTCCTGATAGAGTCCATCTTCTGACAAGGAATTTTCATATTAGTACATCTTTTTGTGGGTACCATCCCCACCAAGGTTTACTCTCTGATCAAGAGGTTCCCTAGTTAACAAATTTGGTGTCATTGTGTATGATTATCTTTTTATGGTTGTTGTTTATATTGATTACTTATTTTAGATACAATAAGGTTAATATAAGTTGTTTTTATCAGATAAATGATTCTCCCCCCCTCTTAGTTATCTTGGTGGACTTTACTTTCTAACAATTGGTATCATAGCAGTAGGTCCTTGAAGAAAAATTTTAATAGCTTAAGGAGATCCATGGTGAGTCACTTCAGAAAAGAAAGTCCTAAGTTTGATGGAGTTAACTATGATAGCTGGAAATAAAAGATAACAACACATTTTCCATGTTTAGGACCAGGATATTGGTTGATTACAAAGAATGAGAAATGTATCATTGAAGAAGAAAATATTGATGATTTCACTGAGAAAGAAAGAGATCTATTCATGTGTAACATACTTGCTAGAGAAGCACTTTTGTCAGCCCTTCCTGAGAATGAATACAATAAGGTAAAAAATTTAAAGACATCTCATGAAATTTGGTTAGCTTTGGAATCTACTTTTGAAGGTGATAAACATGCTAAGAGGATCATATTACAAAATTGGATATGTTTATTTCAAGAGGCTAAGATGATAGAAGATGAATATGTTAGAATCTATATTGGTAGAATATCAGAGATTGTTGCAGTTATAAAAGCTTGTGAAGGAAATAAGAATGAAGATGAAATCATATGGAAGATCTTGAAGACTTTGACTCCATTATTTAAGTAGACAACATAGATGATTGAACAAATCATACCTTGTACTGAAAATTTCACTAGAGAGACTCTTCTTGGAAGATTGGAAGCAATAGAGATAAGTTTAAGATAATTTGGAGATTTGCCCAGAATTGAAACTACATTCAGTGCACTTAGTGTTCACCCTCCCTTGTCAGGAAGTGCAAGTGTTAGTGGAGATTACGCCAGTAGCAGCAGATCTAAGACTGAAAAAGACAAAAAAATTGAAGAAGGAATTGCCTTGCTTGTGAAGAGAGAACTAGAAGGTAATAAAATATTTAAATGTTGGTCATGTCAAGAATATGGTCATTTTCCATCTTAATGTCCTAAGAGAGTGAATAAATATAAAAAGAATTTAAAGCCCAGAAGACCTAAAGAATGCTATTATGCTAATGATGAAGAATTTGAAGCTAGTATTGAAAAATTCTTAAGTGAAAGTGATGATATAGGATTTGTTGCAATAAAAGAAGAAAGATCTGAAATAGAAGTCAAATAATAAAAAGCTTTAGTATCACAGGTTGAAAAGAAAACTGATTGGATCATAGACAGTGGTTGTTCACATCATATGACTAGTGATATCAATAACTTTATAGAGGTTAACAACTATGATGGAGGAATTGTTAGAGTTGGAAACAATGCACCTTGCTGAATAAAAGGAATAGGATCTATTACTCTTGATGAAAAGATTAACACTGATGATGTTTACTTTGTGGATGGATTGAAACATAATATTTTAAGTTTTGGACAACTATTTGACAAGGGATATCAAGTTTGGTTTACAGAAAATACTTGTATGGTCAAGGATAAGAATGATAAGATGATTGGAACAGGAGCAAGAACCAGAGGTAATGTATTTCAGTTGAATCCTACTGAGATGACATGTTTGATTGCCAAAGTTGATAGTAGTTGGTTATGGAAAAAAAGGTTTTATCACATAAACTTTGATAACATTGTGAAAGCAAGTACCGCATTTGCAGTAAGAGATTTTCCTAAAATTGTGAAACCTACCAACATGGTATGTAAGGAATGTGTTATGACAAAATAGAAAAGAAGTTATTTTCCCAGCAAGAAGTTCACCACAACCAAAAAATTGGAGATTGTTCATACAGATTTGAGTGGCCCCACAAGAACAAGAGGATTCTACAGTGAAAGGTATTTTATGATTCTTGTTGATGATTTTACTAGGATGATGTGGGTAGCATTTCTTAAAGAAAAATCAGAAGCATTTGATAAGTTTAGATTGCTTAAGAACAAAGTTGAGAATGAATCAAGAATGAAGATTAAATGTCTAAGATATGATAGAGGTGGAGAATTTACTTCAAAATAATTTAATACTTTTTGTGAAATGAATGGCATTAAGAGACAACTTTCAACCCCTAAAACACTTGAGCAAAATGGTATTTCTAAAAGAAGAATTAGGTCAGTAACTGAGGCAACACGAGCTATGTTGTTTGAGAATGATGTAGCAAAGATATTTTGGAGAAAAGAAATAAATATAACTTTTTATACAATGAATAGAGTACAGATTAGAGAAAATACAGACAAGACTCCTTATGAATTATGGTTTGGACATGCACCATCAGTAAAATATTTCAGAATCTTTGGAAGTAAATGCTACATAAAGAGAGATGATGATATTGGTAAGTTTGATCTGAGAAGTGATGAAGGTATGTTTCTTGGTTATTCATTGAAAATCAAAGCTTATAGATGTTTTAATAGGATAACTAAGACTATTGTTGAGAGCGCAAATGTTAAAGTGGATGAGAAGTTTAGAATTTAGGAAAGAATACTTGATTATGATTCAGATGAAGAAGCCTATCCTAAAACTAATCAATAAAATGTTGAATTATTTTATGAAACTAACAATGATTTACAAAATGAGATTCATGATGAAGAACAAAGAGAAGAACTAAGATCTGAACCTAGAGTTGAAGCAAGAGTTGAGAAAGTAACACCTAACAAGAATTTGATAAGGGATCATCCTGCTGACCAGATTATTGGAAGCAAAGACAAAGGAGTTATGACAAGAAATAAGGTACAAGAAGAATTATGTTTGATTTCCCAAATTGAACCTAAGACTACTGATAAAGCTTGTAAAGATAACAATTGGATTTAAGCAATGAAGGAAGAATTAGATCAAACTAAAAAGAATAATACTTGGGAATTGGTTCCTAGACCTAAGGACAAAAATGTTATAGGAACTAAATCGGTTTTTAGAAATAATATGAATGGATAAGGTGAAACTGTAAGAAACAAAGCAAGATTGGTATGTAAAGGATACTCACAACAAGAAGGTATTGATTATGAAGAAATATTTTCACCCGTTGCAAGAATTGAAGTAGTAAGAATTTTTTTGGCCTATGTAGCTTATAAGAAATTCAAAGTGTATTGGATGGATGTAAAGTCAACATTTATTAATGGTGAATTAGAAGAAGAAGTCTATGTTGAGAAGACAAATGGTTTCTCTTTGAATGAAGGAGACATGGTATGTAAAATGAACAAAGCCTTATATGGACTGAAGCAAGCACCTAGAACCTGGTATGCAAGATTGGATAAGTATTTGGCAAAATTGGGATTTGCTAAAGACACTGCAGATAGTAATTTGTATCTAAAAGAAATAGAGAATGATCTATCAATTGTCATTATTTTTGTTGATGATATAATATTTGGAGGTGAAGATGAAGCAAGTGATAAATTTGTTGATGAAATGAAGACAAAATTTGAGATGAGCATGATTGGAGAAATGAAATTTTTCTTAGGTTTGCAGATTGTGTAGAACAATGATGGTATTTTCTTATCTTAGACTAAGTATCTAAAAGATCTATTGCAGAGATTTGATTTGGAAAGTTTTAAGCCTATTGGTACACCTATGGTAACTAGCCATAAGTTATCTAGCACATATGAGACTCCTGTAGTTGAAAAAAAGAAGTACAAATCTATGATTGGAGGTTTGCAATATCTAACTCACACAAGACTAGATATAGAACATGAAGTTGGTATTGTTGTGAGATTTCAAGTTGATACTAAGGAATCACATTATGGAGAAGTGAAGAGAATATTCAAATATTTGAAAGGTATAACTGATTATGGGTTGTGGTATGATAAATCAAATGATTTTACCCTATGTGCATATACAGATGCAGATTGGGGAGGTAGCGTGGTTGAAAAAAAGAGCACAAGTGGTAGAGCATTTTTTCTTAGAGGAAGATTGGTTTCTTGGCTAAGCAAGAAACAAAATTGTATTTCATAGAGTATGACAAAATATGTAGCAACAACAAATAATTGTAATAAGATAATATAGATGAAACAAATGTTGAATAATATTGGAATTAAGTTCAATGAACCTGTTATCATACAATGTGATAAAAAAAGTCTAATAAGTATGTCTAAGAATCCTGTGTTACATTCTAAAACAAAACATATAGAGATCAAGTATCATGTTGTAAGAGAGAAAATTGTAGAGAAAGAAGTCAGACTTGAGTATATCAGTACAAAAGAGAAGATTGCAGATATATTTACAAAGTCTTTACCTAAAGATACATTTGAGTATTTGAGAGGTATGCTTGGGGTTATGCCCCAACCTACTTTTGAGTAGTGATGTAGAAAGTTGTTTCAGTCCAGTGGTATAGAGCACTCTCTTTCTGGATTGTATGCTGATTCTTCCTCTATCAAAGAGTATCTGTGTTTTTGAGCTGATTCATGAAGGACTCTTGGTAAAAGGTATCTTCAAACAATGTCTTTGGACATTTGAGCTTGTATTAGATTGACATAGTGATGCTTATTTTGTCATTGATGTCAATGGGAGAGAAGGATACATGAAAAAATCTGATGATTAATGAAGAGGATTTTAAAAGCTAAAGAGAAACAAAATTGGGGAGAAGGATACATGAAGAGCATTTGATGATTGATGAAGAGGATTTGAAAAGTTAAAGCAGAGCAACAATATTACATTTTGGTATTCATGGAATTTGGATGTTTTTTCATCTATGTTTCCATCAATGCCAATGGGGGAGATTTTTAGCATGAATGTTGAATATGTCCTATGGGGGAATATTCTAGCATTTTTGGAGCAGTTGCATGTTGCATTCATGACTGTGTTTGTCATTGATGTCAACACACTGATTATACTAAAGATTAGCAGAGTAGCAGATAAAGTTTGATTTAGCGCACATGGTGTATTATAGATGAGGTTATGTGAAGTTAAGTACATGTTTTGTATGATGTCATAATATCATGGTTAAGAGCATGTATGAAAATTTAAGTATTTGTGTCTGTTATGAGTAATCTAGTGGAAACTATATTCTGTTAGTATTCCTGAGAAGTGGTTTTATGATAATAAGATTATATCTCCTAACAAGGATAGAATCTGGTCAACATAAATTATACAAATGTTGAAGACATTATAGAGGTGACCTCAATGAGTCAACATAGTTAGAGGTTGCACGTGTGATGATTTATTAAGTTTGTGAGTTGACAGTTTTATGTGATTATGGAAATATTTTGTAATGTGTAATGATTTATATTTTTTAATTAGTTAAACTTAATTGGCCGACTCAATTATGAAATATTGTGCACAGTCAAAAGGAAGAATTGTTTTCCTTGATTGTATATGAGTAGCATATGATGATAAGATGATGCGAAGGTGAAATAATGTGAATTAGTGATTGATGTATGATGAAAATTGAATAGATTTGGTGAAGCATTTGGTGAGGTTTGGTACAATTAGAGAGGAGAAGTAAAGTTGTTGAGATCAGTAATTTTGAGTATTATTTTGTTTAGATAATATAGAGATCAGTTGGACAATGTGTTTAGTGATCTTTCCCTTGAAGTTGTTTGGACAGTGCGTCCTTCTATCTTCCTTAACTCCTAATAGGGTTAGAATCTCCTCACAGGGATTCAAAGTCTTCCAACATAGATTGATATGTACTGAATGTATTTCATAAGACTCCTGATAGAGTCCATCCTCTCACAAGGAATTTTCATATTAGTACATCTTTTGTGGGTACCATCCCCACCGGGGTTTACTCTCTAATCAAGAGGTTCCCTAGTTAACAAATTTGGTGTCATTGTGTATGATTATGTTTTTATGGTTTTTGTTTATGTTGATTACTTATTTTAGATACAATAAGGTTAATATGAGTTGTTTTTATCAGATAACTGATTCACCCCCCCCCCCCCTTTCAGTTATCTTGGTGGACTTTACTTTCTAACATATATATTCAGGCCCTGCAAACTGTCCTTTATTATCCAAAAATACTGATCCTAAAGATACTAAAACAACCCATCAAAGGCTAGACAAGACTAAAACAAAAGCTATAAAAATGTTAGAAAAAACTTATCCATCCCTAAAAATCTTTAGAATCTACATCCTTCCTTTTACAACCAGGAAACGACGAATTGGGGCCAGCCTCCTGAGCCTTCCTCTTCTGATTCTTTGCCTGCAACCCATCCAACCTCCCTTCCACGCCTATTTCTAGGTCAACCAGATTGGCTATGCCTATTACTTCTTCATAGCCCTCAATACCTTCTGCCATTAGGTATTTTGTGAACCAATTAGGTTAATTAAGTCTTTTAACATGAAATAGCCCCTGTAGGAAGTTGAGATTCCTAGTTATTATTTCAACCTTGTCTCTAAAGGCCTCCCAATCTTCAACCCAAATAATTGAGTATTTTGGCACTAGTTTTCGATCTATATTTTTGTTGTCATAATTCTGTGCCTTAGGAGTAGTAAGGTTATTATCAATGTTCCTAAGAAAGACCTCCACCATCTTTAAGTATTTCCTAAGAAATACATTTTTGCACAAATTACTGACTATCTCTTTATCCCTTTCAAAAAACATCACTAATGCCAGGAACATAGTAGCAATGTCAGAGTTAACTACGGTGTGATCATTATTTTCTAGGTATTATTTTCCTAGAAATTTTTTAACAACATTAACAACCAAGGGGTGAGGAAAACAAAGGATACCTCTCAGGGGCTCATTTTTATTGACATTCAAGACCCCAGTTTGTCTCTTCAGACCCCTAATTTGTAGGATAGTGTCCATTTAATAAGACTTTTAAAAAACTTAAGAGATGAAACACTACAACTAAAACATTAAATAATAAAAGGCAACATGATCTCTGATAGATCTCAGGCATACGACTAACTTGAATGTACATTTAGGACTTGTGATTAATTTTTAGGTGTAACCTAATGATTACTAATCCTTACTCAAAAAAATATAATTTATCAAAGTTATGATGACTGAGTTAGCAATCCCGCATTTAATTGGTAAGGTAAGTAGTGATACATGTTAGCTTTCCAAGATTTAATACATGTCATATCACAATTAATTATGAAGTACTTATAGCATAAATATTTGGCATGATAAATTGATGTAAGGAATGTTGAGGCCAAGGCCTAATACTTAATAGTTATTATCCAAAAAAGATTCTCATTATTTTAATAAATACGAAACAAAAGAAGAAAATTTAGCCTCGAAGGATATGAATAACTTATACTGGATAATAGGGAGATTGCTAACATCATTTTATTAATTATATGCTAAAAGTCTATATCTCTACCAAGAAAATCCTAAATCTCAGAAGGAGGCTCTTTTCAAAAACCAACTTTTGCCTTACAAATCAACATCCTAGACCATAACCCAATGCTAGTGTAACTATGAGGAAAATTATCAACCTTACAAGATTTGACCGATTTATACTAATGAAATTTCTCTGAATCTATAATATAATGAAATCATAGACTAACCTCAGGAATTAATCAATTTGAGGAATAAGTATGATGAGAAAAAAAGGGTTACTATATAATATGAATATATCCAATGCTGTATCATTTTAAAAATGAATAATAATATCTTCTAATATAGGATAATATTCTATAATTATTAAAAATAACTTTTTTTTGGAGAATCACTATTTCTATTTAAATTCATAGATCCTTAAGGGCTAAACTTATAAATGCATTTCATATTTACTGCTTTTGATAACATATCATAAGTATATCTGAATAACTATCAAAATAAAAAATGTTAAAATCACAAATCTAAACATACTTAAACATGTCTTATGAGATTTTAAAACCTAAACTTACACATGAATGTATAAACATCTAGGATATGATACCAATCTTATAATATAAAAATCATTCCACTAGAGATCCATAGTCTGAACAATTAACAATTAGAAACACTTCTAAATCTTTTAAAACATAATTGACCACTACAGGGACCCAGAATGCTAGGAATTCTATATTCAAACCTATCTTATTATAATACAATTCTCAAACCATCTTATTTGAATATGACTTCTGATATACTTTGATTTGGAGTAGAAGACCAAGTCTCTTTAACTATTTTCTATCTTCTAAGAGACCTTTAATAGATCTATCTTGAATATAAAATACCAAATAATTTGAATAAACAAGGATCCTACCAATAAACTCCATAATGTGGATGTAACTTGGTAGAAATTGAATCCTTCCTTAGGCCTAAATAATCACTAACTAATAAGCCCACCTAGAAATCCTATAAGACAATAAACTAGATGTATAAAAGACTGAATCAGAAATAAGGGTGCAGTATCAACACTTACTCAATCATCATAATTATATTCAATTGGGTTCCTTACCTTTTTTGAGACTTCTTAGCTTTTCAATAAAGTTTCCACCAAATGTGATTTCTATACAAAACCCAAATATTTAATGGTAATGTATTCCATATCTACCTTGATGTAGAACATACAAATATGCTCACTAATGAAATATCCAATTCATTGAAAATCATATCAATCATTATATACTGATAAAGCTCTTGAGAATGAGAAATGAAAAAAAGAACAAACTGCCTAATGAATAACAATCCTTAACTTTATCATGAATGAAAACTAGCTACCCCTAGATGCAATGAATAGGCTAAAAATACCTATTACAAAAATCTAACAACCAAGCTCATACATCCTATAATAAGAAACAAAGAACTACCAATTTCTCAAAACTAAACAGAGAGCTAACCAATCCCCATCCTATTTTTATCGAAACCCTTATTTGCCAATTTGTCTGCAACACCATTACCTTCTCTATATAGGTGGTTAATAGTGAAATAATCTATAAGATTTATTAAATTTATAGCCTATTGAACATATCCATTCAATTTCCAATTATGGGTAGCTCCTTTCCTAATGGTGTTAACTACCAGTGTCGAGTCACCTTCAATATCTAGTTAATTTATCCCTAAATGATGAATAAGTTTTAAATCCTCAATTAGATTCATAAATTCAGCTTCATTATTAGTCTTAATACCTACTCGCTCTACAATATGAGCTAACATATCACCCTTTCTATTATGAATACAAGCACTAATTCCAGCCATACCCAGATTCTCTCTTGAAGCACCATCAAAATTAAGTTTCACCCAACCTTCTTTAGGCCTACTCCATTTGTATTCCTTTCTAAGTTGATGAGAATTTTATTTGGGGGAGTTATCCACCAATGGTATAGATGATCACATCCATTTATTCCTAGTTCTATCATCCCATTGAGAGAAGAATGAATTTTGTGAACTAATGGAATTTATTTGATTAACCAACTCAACTATAGATACTTTAGTTTTATATAAAAACTGTTGAAGATTAATCTCGACCTCTGTGAAAATATGCCTATTCCTTTCTTTCCAAATTTCCCAAATAAGAATTGAGGGTGAGATGGACCAAATTGAATTATAAAGGTTCTTCATTCTTAGCTTTGGCCATCCTTTAAGAAAATCTACTAAATTACTAGGGAAAACAGAATGTCAATTTAGTCTTTTAGTCAACCAAGACCAACATTGTGAAGAGAATTCACAGTTTAAGAATAAATTATCAATGATTTATTTTTATTTCTTACAAAGTACACACCTATAAGGCCCAAGAAACCTCATTTTTCTAAAGGTTTCTGATATCAAAAGTCTATCATGAAGAGATAACCATAGGAACAAGCCTGCTTTAGGCAGACAATCCTTATTCCAACATAGATCCAAAGGTAACTCTAAGGGACGAAAACCTTTCTTATAGTATAGATATTGATATCCATCTTTAGAGTTATATTCTCCAGATTTTGATTTTGTCCAAATAATTTTGTCTTCCTTATGACCCGATGTTAAAATTATGTCTTTTAAGATCTTTAAAAGTCCCCGTGAGAAATCCACCGAAATGCTATCACCCCCCCTAATATCCTAGACCCAGCCTAATGTGGGATTATTTTGAGAATAAGAAATGTAATATTTAACATAAATACCTTTTTGAGTTTTCAATTTTTCTATATTTTCCTTATCTCTAAAAATATTACTAAGTGCAGTATAACCACCCCAAGAATCGTCCTGGAGAATAAGGCTTTCTCACCATTGCCTATATCCCATGAGACCTTACTTCTAATAAGAGGTAAAAAATTCCTAATGAAATTACAAATACTAGATCCACAAGGAGGGGATTGATGTCTCAAAATACTCAAATTATTAGAACCGTCCAAATACTTATAATTAATAATTTTAACCCATTTTAATTTTGGTTGTCTGATAATTTTCCAAACCAATTTGGCCTCCAATGCTAAATTTTGATCATTTAGATTTTTTAATGTCGATACCTCCATCATTTTTAGTTTTACATAAAGTTTCCCAAGATATTAATGAAATCTTCATTTTTTCTCCTAAATCTTGCCAAAAAAACTTCATGAATTTCTATGTAAACTTTTGTCTGATCCCACTGGGGAGTTGAAAGTATGACATATGATATATGGGTAAAGCAGAGATAATAGATTTTAACATAGTAGATCTCCCTATAGAGGACAACCATCTCCCTCTCCATGAATCAATTTTTAAATCTAATTTACTAATGAGGTTCCCCCATAAATTACTATCCTATATACCTTTATCTAGAGGTAATCCTAAGTACTTTGTAGGAAGAGTACCTTTCTCAAAGTTCATAACCCTTAAGATGTTATTTTCTAATCTTTCATTTATATTAAAAAGGAAGATTTATGATTTATTTATATTAACTACATGTCCATAGGGTTTAGAATAGTCATCTGATAACTTCTTAAAGGTTTTTTCTTCTTGACTACAAGCTTTTCCATACAACATAGAGTCATCACAAATTGTTGGTGACTAGTTGGATTGAGTTGACTGGTTATTTTAATACCCCTTAATTCACCCCTATAT
This sequence comes from Chamaecyparis obtusa, assembly GCA_027943335.1. Lineage (NCBI taxonomy): Eukaryota > Viridiplantae > Streptophyta > Pinopsida > Cupressales > Cupressaceae > Chamaecyparis > Chamaecyparis obtusa. The sequence continues at coordinate 29,057 of BSBK01003838.1, forward strand.
CTTGCATCCATTAAGGATCCACCTAAAGCCCCAACCATAATAATAAATAAAAAAGGAGATAGGGGATCTCCTTGTCTAATACCTTGAGAGATGCCAAAGAAGCCTTCCGAATTCCCATTAACCAGGAGTGAAAACTTAGGTGTAGAAATGCATTCATATATCAAATTTATCCATTGCTTTGAAAACCCAAAAGCTTCGATACATTTACACAAAAATCTCTAGTCTACTCTATTGTAAGCCTTCCTGATATCTAATTTAATGAGCATACTAGGATCTCTATTATTTTGGATTGAGTGTATCGCCTCGTGGGAAATAATTACTCCATCTAAAATAGATCTACCCGGAACAAAACCAGTTTGTTCCTCAGTGATGATCATTGGAAGGATATTTTTAACTCTATTAGCCAAAAATTTAGTATATAATTTATACAACGTATTACATAAAGAAATAGGTCTAAAATCCTCCATACTTTTAACTTTAGATTTCTTGGGGGATTAGAGTAATAAATGTATTATTTAGTTCTCTAAATAAATGGCTAGAATTTCTAATATTTTCTAAAACCTCAGTGGCCTCATTTCCAAGGAAATCCCAAAATTTTTGAAAAATGAATGTTGGGAACCCATCCGGACTAGGGGCTTTGTTCGGATGAAGTTGAGACAAAGCTGCTTCCAATTCTCGTTTGGCAATTTTAGCTACGAGTTTAAGATTGTGATCTTTATTAATGAGTTTAGGGATGTATTAACAAATATTTTCTTGGGCGATTTTGTCTGAGCAGTCCCAATTATTAAGAAGGTTATCAAAATATCTAACAGCTTCATTGGCAATATCTTCTAGAGCACTAAGAAGACTTCCTTCAGGGTTTTCTATAGAATGAATTCTATTAATTAGTTGCCTAGATTTTGTGCTATTATGAAAAAAATTAGTATTTCTATCCCCATCAGCCAACTAGGTTATTCTAGAGTTTTGTTTCCAAAAAATTATTCTTTCACTAAAATGTTACCATATTCTAGGAGTAATTCCTTTTCTTTAAGATATCTACTCTGATCCATCCCTAATCTAAAGCTTACCTCATTTAAATATTTTAATTCTTTTTCTAAGGATTCTTTAGTTTCGTGAATATGCCCAAAAGAATCTTTATTCCATATTTTTAGTTTCATTTTGATATGTTTAAGTTTTAACATAAAGCAAAAAGCTTTTGAGCCTTCGAATTTAACCTCCTCCCACCTAGTCTTGATTGTATCCATAAGATTTTCATCTAGAAACCACAATTTTTTGAATCTAAAGGGATTTCTCGAGAGCCTGAGGGCTTCTATAATTGATAAAGCTACTGGGAAAAGATCTGAACCTGAATAAGGTAAGATAAACGATTCTAAATTAAAATTAAAGGTCATGAGGTTTCCATGAATTTATTTTAAATCTAATTTCTCAGTAATATGACTAAAATTTGTTCTCATATTTGTCCAAGTAAAAGTACCATTTGAAGTTATTATATCCATTAACTCTATTCTAGAAACCCAATCCCTAAATTGTTGCATAACTATTGAGTCTCTTCCTAAACCACTTAATTTTTCATTTGGGTTCAAGATAGCATTAAAGTCTCCACCAATCAGGATTCGAGAAGTCAAAAAATCAGAAATAAAGTTTTCAATTTCATTCCACACTATCATTTTGTCTCCTAACCTAGATGGGCCATAAATATTTATAAGAATGAATGCCACATTACTCTGAAAACTGCTAATCTTACCAGCCATCCAATTTTTAGATCTTATTATTTTAACATAACTGAATTTTCTAGAGTTCCAAATAACTAATAACCCTGCAAAAGCCCCACAAGAGGCTTCACCAACAATATTCCAAAAATCAATTCTCTTACCAAAGCTTTCAAGATCCTCGAAATCTAATTTATTTTCCTGAATTAAGATGCATTCAATGTCAAAAGTTTTTAAGTATCTTTTTAAGATACTTTTTTGTTAGGGGCATTTAAAACCCTAACATTCCATGTAATTAGTTTTGTGGCTGATTGGGAGGGTACTTCCCCCTCCTTGCATAAATCGATGTTAATTTAGCCCGACCTTCAGCCATAGCATCTTCTTTCCTAAGTTCACTAAAGGACTTTCTACCTCATTTTAATAGTTCTTTAGCACAGTCCGTGTTAGGAATAATAGTCCATAATACAACTGAGAAGGGGGGGGGGTGAATTAGTTGTATGATAGAATATTAAACTTTAAACTTTGAATAACAACAATATCAAATCCAATGAACACAATGAATGCCAACACAATAACACAATATTTTGGTCTTGGGGAAACCCTGTTAAAGGTAAAAACCCCGGTGGGAATTAGCACCCATAAATGATGTACTAAGAGTATAGTATCCTTATTAGAAGATTTAGCCTTGTTAGGAGCTTATTGAAACATTACAATACATAGTTCTTGTTAAAGGATAGACCCTATTAGGAGTCAAGAAAAGAAAGGGGGGCTCACTGCCCAAAGAAGGTTAAATCCACCTTTAGAACTTACTATTTGCAACAAGTGTATATGAAGAAATACACAATCTTTTGAACTATCCGACAACAACTATCTTTGCTTGATCAGTTCCAATGAAGTTCACCAGTAATCCTCTTCTCTACATCTAGTAGACACAAGCTCGCAACTTCCACAATCTTCTTTACATCACATACATTATCACCATATCTTATCCAAAGAAAATAACTTACATATATACCCTATTACATTCTACATGATCAGGTTGGCCAATTAGGCTTTCCTAATTACATAAACATTTACATAAACTCTTGCTAAGATACACACAGTATCTAAAACAAGTATACAATGATTCTATTACAATAATTAAGGACCAAAATCCTTAATTTACATTCGCCAAACAAAATACACGCTACACCTCTGAAGTCGACTCGCAAATAAGTCTTCTCCAGATCACACACCATAGCTGACATCATCTAGCATTCCATACCTTGCGTTGACCAATGAACATCCTTCAGTACCTTTTCTTTCATCTCTTAAGCTTGCATTCACCTAATCCATATCTTCTGTAAGATATACTAGAAACACAAAGGATCACTCTGTCAGCTTCCACTGTCATTGTCTAGTAACCAGTCTTCACCAAAACATTTTTAACTCATCCAATATGAAACATTACATGATGTGATCTTGGATATAATATCACAACATCTTCCTTTACTCTCATCAAACATTCTGAAACATCCATATAGTGTCTGTACACTGTCATAATCAGCTTGTACTCTTCATAAAGACATATGTTGACATCAGTGACTAACCACAAATGACAACAGTATGAATGCCCATTCAGTAATGTACTGATTAAACATATAAAATGTATCAATCACCATCCCATGCATTAGCACTATCCAAAAATCTCCCCGTTTAGCATTGATGTCAAAATATGGGAAAATCGATCATCCCAAAGTTATATCAATCCAAAGCTCTGCAACCAAACAATACTCTCATAGTATTCCTTCATACAATCTCCCCACACAGTAGGGATTTTCTCATAGAAACACTCCCCCTTTGAAAACAATGGAAAAGAGTGCCACGAGTCATCAACTGTTCTTCAACACCTTCCTTCCATGATCACTCCCCCTGAAGAGTAGATCCCTACATCTATTCTAGAATATGATAAGGCTTTGAAAACCTCTGGACTGGTGCATCCATTCATCATTTAATTTTGACTAAGAGGGGCTTGAACCTCAAGCATACCTCTGAGATATTCAAAGGTATCTTTTGGCAATGAATTTGTGAAGATATTTGCAATTTGTTCCTTTGTACTAATATACTCTAACTTTATTTCCTTCTCTACCACCTTGTCTCTCAAGAAGTGATATTTGATAAAAATATGTTTAGTTTTAGAATGCATCACCATATTCTTTGACATATTCACTGTACTGGTGTTATCATAATGGATAACCAAAGGCTCATCAAAATTTATTCCAATGTCTTTCAATATTTGCTTCATCCAAACAATTTGAGTGAAATTTATAGCACCAACAACATACTTTGATTCAACAGTAGATTTAGCTATACAATCTTGCTTCTTAATTAGCCATGAAACCAACTTTTTCCCAAGGAAAAATGCACCACCACTAGTACTGTTTCTATCATCAATGTTTCCTGCCCAATCAACATCAGTATAAGCATGAAGTTCAAAGCTATCATTTCTATCATACCATAAGCCATAGTCTATTATTCCTTTCAGATATCTCAATATCCTTTTCACAGTAGCTAAGTGTGTCTCTTTAGGTTCTGCCTGATATCTAGCCACAATTCCAACATCATTAGCAATATCTGGTTTGGTGTGAGTCAGATATTATAATCCTCCAACCATTGATCTGTACTTGGTTTGAAAAACACACTTTGATTCATCATCAACTATCAGCTTATTACCAGTCACCATGGGTGTACCAACTGGTTTATAGTCCTCCATTCCAAACTTTTTCAACATTTCTTTACTATATTTAGTTTGAGAAATAAAAATTCCATCTTTACTTTGATTTATTTGCAATTCAAGAAAGAATTTCATTTCACCAATCATGGACATCTCAAATTCATTTTCCATTTCTTTAGAAAATTTCTTACATAGGTCATCATTACCTCCAAAGATAATATCATCAACAAAGACTTCTATTATCAAAAATCCATCTTCACTAGTTCTTAAATATAAATTACTGTCAGCATTACCTTTTCTGAATCCAAGCCAAAGTAAGTACTTGTCTAACCTTGCATACCAAGACCTTGGAGCTTGCTTTAGCCCATACAAATATTTCTTCAACTTTCATACCATGTTTCCATCTTCTCCTAAAGGAAATCCATGAGGTTGTTGTATATACACTTCTTCTTCAAGATCCCCATTCAGGAATGCAGATTTCACATCCATATGATATACCTTGAAGTTCTTATGTGTAACATAAGCCAAAAAATAATCTCACAGCTTCTATTCTAGCGAGGATGCAGAGGAGATGGGAGCGTAATAACTATGGTGGTTATCCTCAGAGGAGTAACCAGAAGTAGGGAAGTCTGAAAGAATCAGTTGAAGTAAGAGGTTTCAAGCAGATGAATGGAGGGTGTTTGGGTCAAGGCTCTGAGGAAAAGGTGGTGGAAATTTTTCTTCCAAAAGAAGTCAAAGAGGATGCGGCTTTGCGGGAGAAGATTGCAGTTATTGGCAGATTTATTGGTGAAAGGGTGTCTAGAGAACAAACTAGGAATTGGGTTCTCAAGAATTGGAGCAAGGAAGTTATTATTAAATTCATTCCGAAAAACTTTTTCATTGTCATTTTCAATGACGAGGAGGTCAGAAATAGGATTTTGAATCAACAGAATTGGTTCTTTGGTCTTAGTCCTCTTTATATACAACCCTGGCAAATTAATTTTAATCCTTTTCCTCTTGGGTTTTATCAGAATCCAATCTGGATTCATTTATATAATTTTCCATTGGAATTTTGGGGAGATTCCAGTCTTGATTGCATTGGTCGATCAATGGGTACCTTATTAGAAATTGATGAATCGATCATAGACAATGATTCATATTTATATGCTAGGATCAACTGGTAGCGGTGCAAGAAGTACTTGATTTTATCAATTTGAAAGTGGGAGAATCGATCTAGAAGAAACATATAGAAGTTGAAGCTTCACCATTGGAATGTATGAAATGTAGAGCGAAGAATCATAAATTTGATGACTGTAAGATCTTTGTTAAACCAACCAAAATTTGGCGTAAGAAAGTTAGCATTCCAAAAATGGTTCTCGTAACTACTTCTTAGTCGTAGATGCGTATGCAAAAGGTTTCTCCTTTGTGATCTTTGAATGGTTAAAAGGAAGAAGGGGAGTGATCATCAGAAAAGATAGGAAAACCTAAAGATAAGAGTCTTGCTAAGGAGATCTCTCTTCCTAGAATAAATTTTAGATCAGATTTTGAGATTGACTACAACAAGGAATTTTCAGAGGACTTTCCTTTGGGGGATGAATTGGACAATATAGAACCCAGATGTATAAGTCAATCGACAAACATCTTATGGGCAAAACCAAAGGTGGTAGAGGTAGACGATCCAATAAGAAATTGAAGGAGGAAAGGGCTAAGGAGATGGGCATTGTCAATGTTTTTGGCTTTATGAGGAAAGCCAAGGGAGTAGGGAACTCCCTTGATTAGAAATGAAGATCTCTTCTTGGAATGTTAGGGGTCTATCGACCCCTGACAAGCAACACCTTTTTAAGTGAGCGCTGCAGAGGCTCGACAATGATGTTGTTCCGATTCAAGAATCAAAACTTTGTCTTGACAAAGCTCTTAGCTTTTTATTTTCTTGTAACAAATGGGAAGGTTATTTTCAGGAAGCCAAAGGGGCCTCAGGAGGGATTGGTTTTTTGTGGAATCCAATTAATATAAAGATGTCTTTTTTGGAGAAGCATGAGAAATGGCTATTTGGGGTGGTGGAAGGGTTAAAAGATAATTTTTCTTTCCCTTTATTCAATATTTATGGACCGTCTAAAATAGAGGATAAACTAAAGTTGTGGAAGGAAGTATCATACAAGATAGCTTCGTTGGACAACAACAAGGTTGTTTTAGCAGGTGACTTTAATGCGATTTTGGATTTGGAGGAAAAATCAGGTGGCATCAGAAGGATCAACAAAGTTATGGAAGATTTCAGAGAATTTGTGGAGAATTGTAAATTGTCAGATGTGGCTACTATCAATGGGCTATTTACCTGGACCAATAGGTGGGATAACTTTACTAGGATCTCTGAAAGGCTGGATCACTTCCTAGTGGGTCCCTTTTGGTTAGATTCAGATTCCAATTTGGAATCTTGTATCCTCCTTTTATCTCTATCAGATCACTTCCCTATTCAATTATGTCTCTTTGGTTCCCCTAAAAATGTTAAAGGCAATTTTAGGTTTCAGAATATGTGGTGGAGGGATAAGGACTTTCTCTCTAATTTGGAGGCCTAGTGGAAAGATAGTGATCATTATCAGGGCACCCTAAGTTTTTTTTTAATTAAAAGATTCAAGGAAATCAAGAAACGAATAAAGGACTGGAACAAAGTATCTTTTAAGAACATCTTTTTCGAAAAGATTAGAGTGGAAGGAGAATTGGAGGATTTGAATAATCTGGTGATTGCTTCAGGGATGATGAATATTGAGTTTGAAAAGGAAAAATCACTCAAGAGGGATTTGGAAGAGCTTCTTTGCAGGGAAGAAGTATATTGGAGAGACAAATCTAGGGAGCACTGGATCAGTGATGGTGACTGCAATTCTAGATTCTTTCATGAATCGGTCAAGGCTAAAAGATCTCTGAATAGAATCAACAAGATTCAAGATGGACAAGGGGTTTAGCAAGACAAGGCAGATGTAATTGAGGGAGTTGCCATGGCTCATTTTTAGAATATTTTAGGAATGTCCAATGATGTTCTTAATCCTTCCACTGCAACATTTCTAGGCATTATTCCCAAATTAGTGTCAGAAGAAGACAATATTCGGTTGATGAGGCCTTTCTCTATAGAAGAAATTAAGAAAGTAACGTTTGATTGCCCACCAAATAGGGCATCAGGCCCTGATGGATTTCCATCGAAATTCTATCAGAAGTTCTGGGAGTTTATCAGAGCGGACATTCATAGGATGGTGGAATCTTTTCGATCCAAAGGCCAGTTTGTTAAGGAGCTGAATAACACAGTTATAATGCTGATACCAAAAAAGCATGATAGCATGTCTTTGGATGATTATAGGCCTATAGCGCTATGCAACTCTCTTTACAAAATTATGTCCAAAGCTATGGTCAATAGACTTAAAGCTCTCCTCAGCAATATAGTTTTAGAAAAGAAACATGGATTTGTCCCTGGTAGGGAGATTCTAGATAGTATCATTCTAGCATGGGAAACTATTCACAACATGCATAGTTCTAAGAATCCAGGTATGATCATTAAATTAGATGTCAACAAAGCCTATGACAGAGTTTGGTGGCCTTTTTTACAAGAACTTCTCTCTCATTTTGGTTTCTGCAAAAATTGGATTAAATGCATTAAACATTGTATCTCCTCTGTACATTTTTCCATTTTAGTCAATGGCTCGATCTCTAGTTTCTTCCAAGCTTCTAATGGGTTAAGACAAGGTGATCCCTTGTCTCCCTTTTTGTTTGTACTGATGGCAGAAGCCTTGGATAGTCTTATCAAGCACTTCACTAGGCTCGACAACTGGAGTGGTATCTCTATACAAGATAACATGGATCCCATATCGCACTCACAATTTGCAAATGATGCTATTTTGTTTGGAGAGGCATCAGTGCAGGAAGCCAGGATCATCATGATAGTTTTGGCTGATTACGAAAGGGCTTCAGGACAATCCTTGAACATGTCTAAGTCAAGGATCTTCTTTATTCATACCAACGGGAGGATGCAAGGTCTCATTATGAATATTCTAGGTTTTGAGGAAGGTTTTTTCCCTATATCTAGGAGTTTCATTATATATAGACCATATGGATTGTAATTTTTGGAAGGGAGTGATTGATAAAGTGCAAGCCAAAACATCTTCATGGAAAAATAGATGGCTGTCTCAAGCAGGGAGAATCCTAATGATAAAAGTAGTTTTATCAGCCATACCTACATTTTATATGTCGGTGTACACTCTTTCCAAGAAAGCCTCTACGACTTTGGATGGTTTGCTTAAAAATTTTCTCTGGGAAGGTTTGCATTCAGAGAAGAGGATTCATCTTATCAATTGGGATATGGCATGTTTGGTGAAGGAAGGAGGAGAAAGCCTTAGAAATATGGGTTTTTAGAACAAAGGATTGGGTGCCAAGTTGGCGTGGAAAATGTACAAAAGTCCGAATAAGCCGTGGTATCGAGTCATGAGTGCAAAGTACCTTGACTCCTGAGACTCAAACAAAATTTTGACTACGAAAAATGCTCAGAATGGCTCCTTGTTCTAGAGACATATATGGGACAACATGAAAATTATCACAAAACATCTAACGTGGCAGATAGGCAATGGTCAGAGATCACTGTTTTGGAGAGACTCTTGGCAGGGGAACAGGTCACTGGATAGTTTCTTCTCTGACAAAGAGTGGGTGAATAGCATGGAAGCATCAATAGGTAGCAAGGTGGTAGATTACATGGTCTTCCTAGATGACTCATTTTGCAAGGCTTCTTGGAGACATTTAGGAGATATTGAATCAGACAATGATCGGCTCTTGCAGGAGCTATTAATTAACAAAATAGTGATCTGGTCTAATTCAGAAGATTCACTTATTTGGAGTGCAACCAAATCTGGCTCTTATAAGGTTAGCCTCAACTATGATTTACTAAGGTGCAAGTAGTTGGGGGAGTATTGGCGGACAAAATTATGCTAGGGAAAATGGCCTCTCCCAAAGACGGGAGCCTTCCTTTGGGTGGCTTTACACGGGAGAATTTTAACAGGGAATAGGTTGAAATCTATTGGTTTCTCGGGCCCTAATTGGTGCATTATGTGCAATTATGAAGAGGAGTTAGTCGACCATCTTCTTTTTTGGTGCCTAGTAGCTAAGGAATGTTGGGATTGGCTTCTGGGTGGCTTGCAATGGGGTGCAGTGAGGAATGCTACTTTGAAGGAGTATTTATCCACTTGGACCATGAATATAATTCATTCTAAATGGGGTATACTCTGGCTTGTTATTCCTTCTATGATGGATTGTAGATTTGGAAGGAGCGTAATAGGAGGATCTTCAAGGAAGAAGAGATGGAGATTGAGCAACTCAAGACTATTATCCAGGTTGCGATTGAGGAAGTAGTGAATAGCATAATTTTGGGTCTAAATTTTTTCTATATGTCCAAGTGGAATTTTGATATGGAAAATATGTGGTGCTTTAAGCATAGGGGAGACCATAAAATCAAGGACAAGCAGGTAGATAGGATTTTAGTTAGATGGTAGGCTCCTCTGATTGGATGGACAAAGATCAACTTCAATGGAGCTTGTAGAGGTAATCTGGGTGCAAGTGGCATAGGAGTTATCATCAAAGATGATAAAGGTGAGGTAATCAGAGGCATAGTGAGAGGATTGGGCTTCACAACAAAAAATGAGGCATAAATCTTAGCTTTGGAAGCATGGCTCTCATGGTGCTCTCTTCATGACATCAGCAAAGTAATTATCAAAGGTGATTCATAGATAATTCTAAATGGGGTCTCGAAGTCAGATTTTTGTAATTGGAGATTGAATAGATGGCTCCCTAGATTGAATGAATTATTGCGAAGTATAGAGGAATTCCAATTTCAGCATGTGTTCAGGGAAGTCAATAAGGTGGCAGACAAGTTGGCTAACAAGGGAATTGACAGACCTGTGGATTGGGAGTTCGGAAAGTTTGATCCAATTCCTGAAGAAATTCACCAATTGATAGATAAGGATCGGGATTCCTTCGAAAGGATGGGAATCAGATGATAATATGTTTTGGGCAGCTATGGAAGAAGGGATGGGAATCTCTACCAACATGCATGACCATTGTAGAGTTCCCATCTGCTTTGCAGTGGTACCATTGGTGGGCACGTGAACAAGAGAATGACTGTGAGTTGAGGTTTCTATATATTCCCTATAGAGCTCCCTTTTGAAAGAGCCTCTCAGTATATTTATACAGGACTCCACTTAGGATTAACAAAAAATTCAAATGGTGAGCTATTTGGGTATCAATTGCAGGTGTGGAAAGGTGGAGTCCTTAGTAGAGTCCCCAGAAGAACAAATGCGAAGGATTTTCACCCGGGCCAAAGAGAAGGAGTAGGTGGCTATGATTTCAATCCTGGGAGGTGATTACTGGGAAAATGGCCATGTTCATGATGGAAAGTTGGTTGTGGACCTATTTCAACCCTTTATAAAAACATTGGGGGATCCTCTGCACGCTCTTGGAGTTGCGTGTAGGATTGTCGTAGAGGATATCTATTTAGAGGTAGCAGAAGCTTTAGATGATATCAAACAAAAACTCTTAGATAGTTATTTATTGGGCTTCTTTGCACTGGAGGCAGAAGGGAAGAAGACCAAGATGAGGAAGGCTTGGTCTCTGTACAAGTCAGGTGTTAAGAAGTATAACTTAGCAAGTTTCGAAGAATTTCTGTAGGCCAATGAGGATTTGTTTATAGAAGAAATAGGTGCTAGGTTGGTTGAAAAAGGGAATGAGGTAATGTATATTGCCCATTGATTGACACATATGGATATGCGGATGTAGGATGTGGATGTAGGATCTTTCACCCCTTTATGTAATTTTCTTTTAATGCAATAGAAAGGGTACCGCCCCTAGGTAGAAGCTTAATTAAAAAAAAAACATAAAACATGAGCAAATGTCTCTTCAAAGTCTATTCCTTCTTGTTTTGTATAGCCTTACATACCAATCTTGTCTTGTTTCTTACAACAACCCCTTCTTCATTCATTTTGTTTCTGAAAACCCATTTAGTTCCTATTACATTTTTTTTATTAGGTCTAGGAACCAATTCCCAAGTGTTGTTCTTCTTTATTTTATCTAATTATTCCTTCATAGCATTTATCCATGATTCATCTCTACAAGCTTCATCTGTATTCTTTGGTTCAACTTGTGAAATCAAACAAATTTCTTCTCTAGCCTTTGATCTAGTCATTACTCCTTGATTAGTATTACTGATAATTTGATTTTAAGGATGATTATTCTTTACATATCTCATAGTTTTAGGAATCTCAGTAGCCTCATCATCACAAGTCTCATTTTCGCATTCAACCTCAACAAGTTCTTCTTCTTCTGTAGCAACAACCTCTTTGATCTCTATATTTTGATTATAGTCATACACTCTCTCTTGTATCTGAAACCTTTCATCTATCTTTATATTGTGACTTTCCATCATCTTCCTCAATCTCAGATTGAAACATTTTTAAGCTTTCCTCTTAGTAGAATAGCCAAGGAAAATTCCTTCATCACCTCTAGCATCAAACTTCCCTATCTCATCATCTCTCTTGATATAGCACTTACTACCAAATATTCTAAAATATTTTACAGTAGGAGTATGATTAAACCATAATTCATAAGGAGTCTTACTTGTACCTTCTCTAATTTGAATTTTGTTCAATGTGTACACCGCTATCCCAATAGCCTCTCTCCAATGCATATGTGATACATTTCCTTCAAGCAACATTGTCCTAGCAGCATCAAGTATAGTCTTGTTTCTTCGCTCTACTATCCCATTCTATTGTGGAGTCCTAGGAGCAGATGTTTGTCTTTGTATTCCATGCTCTTCACAGTATATATGAATTGAATAGGTCTGAAGTAAAATCTCCACCTCTGTCTGACCTCAAAAATTTTATCTTTAAATGTGATTCATTCTCTACTTTTTCTCTGAATATCTTGAATTTATCAAATGCCTTTGATTTCTCTTTCAAATAAGTAACCCACATCATTCTAGAAAAGTCATCAACAAAATGTATGAAATACCTTTCACCATAGTATGATTTTGTCCTTGTAGGTCCACATAGGTCTATATGTACCAGATCCAACTTCCCCTTTGATGTATATGCTTTTCTTTTATAACTGCTTCTAGTCTATTTTCCTATAACACATTCTCTGCATATAGTGTTAGATGGTTTCACAATCTTTGGTAGATCTCTTATTGCATTAGTCAAAATTGCCTTCATAATGTTATCAAAATTAACATGATAAAATCTTCTGTGGCATAACCAATTTTCATCTACCTTTGCAACAAAACAAGAGGCTCTAGATGTATTTAATTCAAATACATTACCTCTAGATTTAGTACCGGTTGCAATCAACTCTCCTTCCTTACTTCTAATAAAACATTTACCATTATTGAATTGTAATTGAAACTCTTTGTATATCAACTATCCAACACTCAACAAGTCATGCTTAAGTGCATCAACAAGTAGTACATTATCAGTGTTAGTCTTTCTATCCATAGTAATAGATCCTAGTCCTATGATAGGTTTAGGAAGATTATCTCCAAACCTTACAACACCACCATCATACTTCACTAATTTAACAAACTTGTTTTTGTCTCCAGTCATATGATGTGAACAAACACTATCTATAATCCATTCATTTTTCTTATCAACATGTGACACTAAAGCCTTTTCCTCATGTACTGGTTCATCTCTAATAGTAGAAAATCCAATCTCCTCATAATCTAAATCATCACCATCAGAAATACCTCCACTGGCATAATAACATTCCTTATCCTTTTTAGATTTGAAAAACTTAAGCTTGTACTTAGGAACTCTTGTAGGACATCTAGATGCAAAATGACCAACCTTATTGCATGAAAAAAATTTCAAAGGTAATTTCCCTTCAAATTTACCCTTACCTCTCTTTTCTCTTCTAGCGATCAGTGCAACAAGTTCATCCATCTTTCTTTTTTCAGCCAATATCTATTCCCATTCTTTGACATATTCTCAAAGCTCTTCTTTTAGGATCTCACTGCTGGTTCTCGAAAGTGCAGACATTATCTTCTTATGTGAAGATGCCTTAAATGTAGATTCAAATTTAGGTACAAAGTCTCCCATTTCTATAGCTTCAAAAGTAGTTAGCTTTGCAATCAACATCTCTCTGCTAAAGTTTAGAGTCAAAGGTATAGTCTCTTGAATAGATAGAGCCTTAAACTTGTAAGAAGGAGTCAAAGATCTAAGGATCTTTGCAATGACTTCTTCTTCATCATAAGTGCCTCCACATTTTCTGATTCCGACCACAACTTTTGTAACCCTTTAAACATTAGCCCTAATGCTTTCATCATCATTCATTTGTAGCTTCTCCATCTTTGTTTTCCAATTTTGTAACTTCACTCGCTTGGTATACTCGTCTCCTTCATATAGTGCTTCTAATCTTTTCCAAATATGGTGTGTTGAATCCAAGTCTTTAACTTCAGTAAATTCTCCTCCAAAGAGTGCGCTGATCAATGCTTCTCTTGTGACCATGTTGTAAGAGAATACCTTCTTCTCATCATCAATAGTTGATGGCAAGTCATTCTTAGTCTTTATAGTCACCTTATTCTTTGTGATCAACCAATAATCAATGCCCAAACATAGAAAATGAGTTTACATCTTGTTCTTCCAACTGTCAAAGTTTTTAGGATCCAAATTTGGACCATCCTTCCTATAGAATGCAATCACCAAGATCACTTCAAGCTGTTAAGCTTTCTCTCCAAAGCCCAGTAGCTCTGATACCAATTGTTAGGAATAACAACCAACAATACAACTGAGAAGGGGAGATGTGAATAAGTTGTATGATAGAATATTAAACTTTAAATTTTGAATAGCAGCAATATCAAATCTAATGAACACAATGAATGCCAACACAATAACACAATATTTTGGTCTCGAGGAAACCTTGTTAAAGGTAAAAACCCCGTTGGGAATTAGCACCCACAAATGATGTACTGAGAGTATAGTATCCTTGTTAGAAGATTTAGCCCTGTTAGGAGCTTATTGAAACATTACAATACACAGTCCTTGTTAGAGAACAAAACTTGTTAGGAGTCAAGAAAATAAAGGGGGGCTCACTTCCCAGGCTCACTGCCCAAAGAAGGTTAAATCCAGCTTCAGAACTCACTGTTCACAACAAGTGTATATGAAGAAATACACAATCTTTTAAACTTTCTGACAATAATTATCTTTTCTTGATCAATTCAAATGAATCTCACCAGTAATCCTCTGCTCTACATCCAATAGACATAAGCTCACAGCTTCCACAATCTTCTTTACATCACATACATTCTCACCATATCTTTTCCAAAGAAAAGAACTTACATATATACCCTATTACATTCTACATGATCATGTTGGCCAATTAGGCTTTCCTAATTACATAAACATTTACATAAAATCTTGCTAAGATACACACGGTATCTAAAACAAGTATACAATGATTCCATTACAATAATTAAGGACCGACATCCTTAATTTACATTTGCCAAACAAAATGCACGCTACACCTCTGAAGTCGACTCCCAAATAAGTCTTCTCCAGATCACACACCATAGCTAACATCATCTAGCATTCCATACCTTGCGCTAACCAATGAACATCCTTCAGTACCTTGTCTTTCATCTCTTAAGCTCGCATTCACCTAATCCATATCTACTATAAGATATACTAGAAACACAAAGACTCACTTTGTCAACTTTCACTGTCACTGTCCAGTAACCAGCCTTCACCAAAACATTTGTAACTCATCCAATATGCAACATTACATGATGTGATCTTGGATATAATATCACAACATCTTCTTGTAGTCTCATCTGTCTTCACACATTCTGAAACATCTGTACAATGTCTGTACACTGTCATAATCAACCTTTACTCTTCATAGAGACATATGTTGAATGCCCATTCAGTAACATAATGATTAAACATATAAAATGTATCAATCACCATCCAATGCATTAGCAATATCTAACAGTCCGCTTGTTCCAAGACTTTGGATGCAAAGGCTAGACCTTTTTTATCTGTATCTTCTGTGCCCTTACTTAACAAACAATTTTTTTCTATGTTTTCCTCATCCTCTGATTCCTTTTGAATTATGTTTAAAAATCCCTCTACAATTTTTATCCCCTGATTTTGATCCAAATTATCTTCCTTAACAAAATATATACCTAATAATTTAGACATTTCTTCTAAGTTTTCTCTAGCTGTGTTAAGGATATCTGGTTCATTAAGCATATTTTGCCCTGCCCATACAAATTTAACTGAATTATTGTTACAATTTACTAATTCCTGATTGATAACTTTACAGATTTCCTCCGCCTGTGAAAGAATCCCTCTAAGAGATACTTTATATTCCTCTATACTAATATCCTCTTGTCCTACATTTATTGAGGTACAATCCTCTTGATTTATAATGTTACTTGATATTTAAGCTACATCAATATCTCTTTCTAAAGAATTCAAAGTTGTATGAGTTTGATAACATTCTTTAATCTCCCCTTCTTCTAATTCTAACAATGAACTATTGACCATTTCCTTAAAAGAAAAACCTCCACCATTAAGAAAGTGTATATTGAGATTGGGGGTTTTGTTTCCTGCTACTTCATTTATTAAGACATGAGCTATTAGAGAGGAAGCTTTTTGGTTCTGAGAATTTGCTACCTCAGGCTGAGATTTATCCACAAAATAGAACCCAAATAATATAATGGGCTCAATTTGAATCTATGAATTATTATATCTAATCTGGATAGGTTGGAGGTTTTTAATATTAATATCTAGATGCGTTATAATATTTTTTTCCAACAGATAAAGTTCAGTGTCAATACTACGAACATATTCCCCTAACCTATTCCCTAAAACCTTAAGAAATTCTTCATTAATGCATTCCACAAGGAGATCTTTTAATAATACTTCCCTTTCAAATAAGAAGTTCTTTAATTTTCTAGGTTTAAAAAATGGTACCCAATTAATAACTGTAAAATTAAATCATCTAAAACTAGGGTTTTTAACATTCAACAAAATATCTTTATTTTTTTTATTCGAACAATACAAGAAGAGGAAATCTTCTGAGAGCAGAGAGATACTTACCTAGTTATCAAATAAATCTTTCAACCAAAATGCTATACTTTTTGAAGATACCCCTGATCCATTCCAGCGAATAAAGACACCAAAGGTTTTACATAATTTTTGGGATATATCAATCAGATCATTTTGGTCTCTATCAATCAGATCATTTTGGTCTTCTATACATAGATGATCTTAAGCTATCCTAGGGTTATAAAATGCCTTATAAGGACTGATTTGTTGGGATGATCTTTGATGCAGAGGAGTATACACATTTACTCTATGATTATACTTAGATAAATTTCTATTATCCAGTTTTTGTTCTTGTAGAATATCAAAACTATTGGAAATCAGAATCGAAGAAAATATTTTTCTACTGGAAGGGAGCAAAGACTGAAGCCATCCATTCTGCCCTAATTTTATTGATTTAACTTGATTCCATGGGATGAAATTTCTAGAATCATTCTCAGAGCATACCTTACCAGAATCTCTCATTATAGAATAATTTTTTTTGCTAATGAAGGGATTATAGTCTCCATAAAAATTGAAACAACGAGCAAGAAGGGATTATTTTGTCTTATGAAAGAAGAGTGTTACTTCTATTTGAGCATTAAAGGATTGTCATTAGTATCAATCAGTTATTCAGTCGGTAAAGGAAAAAATAGGACAATCGATCAACCATATAAAGCCTACACACCAAGAAAAGACAAGGCAGATCTCTACAATACCCAAACAAGGGTTTGACCAAGTACACTCACTGAGTGACATACAATTACCCAGTACCAAGCTAGTGATCACTAATCATTCATATGAACCAAGCACCAATAATTTATTGAATGAAGAATGCAGTGATTATCGAGCAAAACAAAAAATGACATAGTAATATGAAATGACACAAACATCTATGCAAACGGTTCACACTGATCAGGAAATGGTTTACCAAGATCAAGACAGAATTAGATATAGATGTAATCATTAATTTTTTGATGATTCCTATGTAATGTTAGATCTAGGTTATTTTGTTACACCGTTGATCTTAGGTTTTCTAAGATATTGTAAACCCTAATTAGGTCAAGATAGTTTGATATAAAAGTTGTAAAGATGTCATTATGAAAAAGTATCATGAAGGAGTAGCCACATTAAGGACATCAGGAGATCAGGCAAAGGGTTTTAGACAAAAGGTTTATGAAAGAAACATTCAGTTTTTCAGAACACACACAAGGCTATCAAGCATAACAAAAGGACACATTCATTACTAAAAGGTGATATCTATTTGATATATTACATATCTGAATCAGCCAAGATAGAGTTTCTATTTACAAATACATTTACTATTACCTTTTAATCATTATAGCAGAATTGAAATCTCTTAACAGAGTGGACTTAACCATTCTTATGTAAATCTCTTAACCAAGTACACACATGTATTGTGTTATTAAAATCCTTTAACTAGGTAGATCTAGTCAATCTAATTGTTACTCTTAATAGGGTAAGATCGTCAGAAGAGATCACAAATTTGTATCCTTAACCGACATACTTTGTTGCTGCAATAGTGAAGATTTGTGGGTGTCATCCTTATCACAATTTTTACCTTCTTACAAGGGTTTCTACGATACCAAAATATCTATATTATGAGTATAAATTTTCATGAATGATTTATTGTTTAGATTACATGCAAAATATATATTCAGTTACTTGAATGTATAAATTAAACAATGGATTCAGTTGGTTAATTGAGATCTATACTTGGAAAGTTTTAGTCTTGAATAGTTTTGAAGGTATTGATTCACCCCTCCCCTCTCAGTAATTATCTTTCCATAATCATAACAATTGGTATCAGAGATAGATCTCTTCTTAAGGAAGTTTAATCACTAAAGAGGAAAGATCTAAGGATGGAAAGATATAAGTTGGATAAGACTATTGAGAATCAAAGGTTACAGATGTAAATATTTATTGAAAATTTCAAAGAGTCCAAAGAAGAACTAAAGAAGTTACTGATCAAGAGGAAGGATATGGAAATTTGGTATAGTGAGACTGATTATCAAGAAGAGGAGATAGATGATCCATTTAAGGTATCTAGATTTGGATCTGGTAGCATATCTGATGCATCTGAAGGAACCATATCAGATCTATCTGAAAAGAATCTACATCTTACTGAACAAGTGAAAGCTCTGTAGATTGGTCAAGAGACACAAATGGTTAGGATGATTTATGTCATGAACAATGCAAGGCAAGAAGAACAAGAAATAAACTTGGCTATTGAATATAGGAGACAAATGACTGATAAGTAACAAGAGAAGGAATCTGAGATATTGAGACTCACCGTGCATCACTTTGAAATCTCCAATCAAATGGTTGTCATAAGTTAGGAAGTCAAATGAGTAAACAATGAGCTTAAAAGGAAACTAGAAGACATCAGTGAATCAAGAGAGGAAAATGAAAGATTGAAGAATGAGGTAAAAGTACAACAACAACATAATGTGATGATCAAGAAAGCTGAAGATAGTACTAAAATAATGGATGAATTTCTGATAAGTTAGAAAAGACTTGATAGCATAACAAGTTTAGGCTACACCGAGCAGGGAGAGTCATCAAGACAAGCTGAATAGAAGAATTCCTATTCTAATCCAAGACCAAAGAATATATCATGTTATCATTGTGGAAAACTAGGCCACACATCAAATGTTTGTAGGAGTAAAGTAAAAGGTATTCCTAAATCCATTCCTAAGTTTAATGGTTATTTCTATAACTATAATAAGTATGGACATCAGGAAAATGAGTGCAAATCAAAGTTGATTAGGACACCTAAGAAACCTTATATGGATAAACATTGTCATACTTGCAACATGCATGGACAAATATCACAAGAATGAAGGACAAAGATGAAGCAAATATGGACACCAAAAGAACAAAACAAAACATATCAATCGAGAAGGCAAGCTAATGCATATACATGGGATAACAACACATGGATTAATTACACAGCATGTGGTAGGTATGGACATATAGCAGAAAATTGCATGAGAAATAATTGGAGAGGAAGATCTCGTAATTGGACAAGTACTGGTATGGCATGTTTGCACTATCAAAAAGTTAGTCACTTAAGCAAGGATTTCATAGACTAAGCACTAGAGACCCATACAAATGCAAGTGACAATACAATAGAGGAAATCATGAGGATAAGAAATCAAATGTGGAGAAAAGCATCAAATGGTAATGCTAGACCAAGCACTACAGTCGTTGACACCTCATCCATTAGATTAGGTGACATCACCACCTCCACCTAAATCATAAAGGTATGTATGGAACTAAATTTCAAATCTATTATATTATACAACAATTCCTTATATCTGGTGAATGCACACCAAATCAACATGAAATAAGATGCACTCTGGGATTACATGCATAGAACTTAAACTGTATATAGTCGGTAAAAGCATGAACAAGTAAACATCTGCTAGTCAGTGAATATTGGAAAGGTTGAATGAGTCATGGTATCAATCGAGTAACATCTAAATGTTAACCAAGCTAAGATCTTTTAAAGTGTAAACCGAGCGCAACTATGTTTACCGAGTTGTGGTAGGTAAAGCATTAAATACAAAAGACTGAGTAGGAAATTAAATTTTTAGTATAAATACACGATGGACTTAGTCATTTTTTTCACACAGTGATTACGAAGAACTAGAGCGACTTGAGAAGATTTGAGAGAAGAAATTCCAGAGCATTTTAGTAGAGATTTGAAGGATTTCTGAGTAAGTTCATTGTTACCCTATTTTCATCATGCAAAATAATAGACAAATAGGAAAGGAGTGCATTAGGTACTTTCATTCAAATATTGTTTTCCAAGTTATGTGAATCAACATTTTGTTATTGCATTCATATCAGATTTTTATTGTACTCTAAGTATTGATCACATGTTAAAAATTTGCCAAAATTCATAATTGATCATTACATTGTGCATTCATACTGAATGTAAGTTACAAATGTTCCTTTCATACTTCATATTTTATATCAATAAATAGAGCACAAGTACAGAATAAAAAGAAGAGATAGAGGTATGAGTGGGTCCTTTGCATTGCCTTGAGGAGTCTGCATATAAGGAGCTGGTTGTCATGTCTGGTCCAAGTCTCTGGTCTTCATCTTGAGTCTGCATCTGTCTAGTTCTAGGTCTTTTAGGGGTTCATCCTATATTATGGTTAAGAGTTTGTTAGATCCAATTGGATCTAAGAAATGCAAAAGAATGAGAACATCATACAATATCCAAATTCTTTCATAGCTGCATATATTTCTGATATTCAATGCAATAACAAAATGAGCATGCACATAAAATAAAAAAAATAGTGTTAAATGACAACAATACAACATTATGTTAGTGAGCACACCAATGGTCTGGTGGATGCCCAAAATTGACCACTGGGTCATGATCACTAACATAATGTGTTTAATTATTTGATGTTTTTAAGCTTAACAAAGAGATACATTGTTTAAACAAACTGTGTGTCACAGTCAAAGAATGAGGATGCAGTGTGCTGTACAGATATTGTTCATATGTTGAAAAGATGTTAAAAGATCAAGTGCAAAAAACATAGAAATCTATTTATGGGAGTCACGACCCCATTCTCGAGCCCCATAAACAAATTTCATTGCTAAAAGTAGAAATATGTGCTATAAATTTGTCATATTTGAAATCATTGATCTACAAAAGAATATCACATGGTAGGATAAGATCAAAGCAATAGTGCTAGATGTAGTGATGCCTTTTAATAATAATGCTGAATACATCTTTGATGATAGTTTTGAAGAGAAGGCTACAGGAAGTATATTTTAAAGATATTTACAACTTCTTGTTTCAGTTGTGTTATTTTAAAGAAGGATTTTTTTGCAAAGGAAAAATCAATTATTCTAAAGCTACTGTTCAACAAAATAAAGATCAGAGGCAAGCATAAAAGAAATTCTCTATGTTATGGTTGTAGCAAGAAAATAGCCACTACAGACTGTGATCAGTTATAGGCAAAGAAATCTAGGCTACAGTCAACAATAGTTAAACAAAGCTTAGACATCAAGCTAGGGATATCAACGTACAACTGGGTACATTAAGGTAGAGGAGGTGATCAACTTTAAAAAGTATGCCAAATACCAAATAACAACTTCAGCTTGTTATGGTTTTGTGAAACTTTTACAGCAGATAAATCAAATCATGCTACATATAATGATAATACCAAAGTTGAAGATGAATGACAAAAAAACATGGAGTATCAAGCAAAGGTTCATATTCTCCAAGCATAACACAATAACTCCACCAGTGAAAGAATAGCTAAATTGAAGTTTACGAGTAATGTTACATAATAAAATGACGTAAAAGCTATTAGATTTTCAATCTTTGATGGCAAAAGAGGATAGCCCATATGCGAGGTTGATTTCCAGCTGGCAAAGTTAAAACTGTGAGTTTTCAAGGCTCAGCTCGAGCTTCAAGAACAATCACAAAGCTAGAACTTTTTAATAAAGCCAATATGAAAGTTAATAGCCAACAATAATAGAGGATAGCCAAAAAATTATGCAAACTAGAAGGAAATGATAGTTTGGTCAAAAGCATGTGCAAGGTTGAGTCTCATTAAAATGCCAAGAGCCAGTCACAAAAGCTAGGGCTCGAAATTTAAAAAACAAGAAAAAGCCCGTAAATCACAAGTCTGAGCCTATAGCATTTCAAATAAAATTATGTAAATAGTAGTATGAAGCCGTGATAATATTTTAGAGTGCAACACTATTCTATAACTCGGGTTTGAGTTTGGGCATGATCATCAAGCAATGGAAAGAATAAAAGACAAGCAACTATCTATGCAAAGAAGAGATGGTGTTTAAACAATGTTCATGCTTTAACAAAGGAGAAGAGAGATACTTATCTCAAGGAAGATGAGCTATTTTCAATCGAAGAGCCAAGTGCCAGTCAAACCAAGTTCATTACCGAGAGCTCCTAGACAAGGCTGAGATTCATGCAATGAATAACCCGTGTTCCACCCTTGAGAGCTGATCATAGCTTCAATCGTGAATCAAGGATGAATGCAAGTTAAACAAGCCATAAGAATTATAGTCTATACAGAGCTCAAGCTTCAACACGAGTTCAAAATTCAACAGTTCCAAGAGTGCAAATAGACCATGAGATCTCACGTAAGAAGTGCCAAACACAGCCAAGAATAAGTTGATAACCCGAGTGACAAGCCGTGACTTCTAAGGTTTCAAATAGTTCAAGCTTGAGTCAACAAAATGTGCACAACATCCTAATCTGGCTTGTGTTTCAGGTTGAGTTCATCAAGTTAACATTCAAAAAAGCTCGTGAATATATAGGCATAGTCGAGCCACAACAAGAAGTTGAGTTTCAAATAGTTCAAGCTCGTGTTCAACAAAGGTACAACCGTGAGCTCACATATATATACACAAAGATCACTATCAAAAATCACAGAGACAAATCAAACACAGATAGAGTCTGTAGATGTCACCATTAAACTAGGGTTTCAACCCTTAGTTTTTTTCAAAAAATAAAATGCAAACACAGAGAAGACTTCAAGGACCGAGAAAAGCAGTGGTTTTGATAAAATTCTGAAGTCTGATTGCATAAATGATAAATGCCACAAAGACTACAGAGTACTCCCAATCAGTCTCGAGAATTACAAAGAGCCAACGAATTCCTTCAAAAGATATTGCAATTTTAAGTTGTAATTTATATTCAAATGACATTATGCCTTGATTTAAATTTTGTAAAAATTTAAACTTAGGTCTTCATAGGCTTAGGTTTGATTTTTATTTTTGGGGTTAATATTGAGTTTATCTCAATTATCATTTTGTAATAATATTGGTAATATCTTTTAAAAGATATATTATAAATTGCCAATATTAAGGGGCTAAATTTTAGGGAGTTTAGTGCTGGATTTAGAGTCAATTTGGGAAAAGCTATTTTTAGCAAAATCAGAGGTTTTCTAGGAGTTGTTTTAGGGGTGATTGGATTTCTAGATTAGGGCTTGGAGGGCTATTTAGCTGAGGCTTTTAGTCAGTTTTAGGGGTTCAGAATAGTGGAAAAGTGAGGCTTAGTGAACATTTTTGTTCCTCTGCCCCTTTTTTGCATGTTTTTCCAACCATTTATAGGTTTTTGAAGGAAATAAGAGCAGGCTTTTCTGAATATATCAATTTTCTGAGTATCAAATCCATTCCTATTCTTCTTTTCTACATTAAGTGTTGCATGTTTTATGTGATCTGGTAAAGTGAATTGTTTCCAATTCCTTTCCTATGTTATCATAAATCAGGCCTTTTTACAGAATATGTAAGTTTGTTGTCAGTTTTTTCTATTTGTGGTATGAATCCTAATAGTGAATTCTAGTCAACCTTTATGTTGAGTAGAGAATGATAAATGCAGCTCAGTGATTTTGTAGTTAGGTATGTTGGTTAAAAAAATCCTGATAGATCTGGAGTAAGTTTTCAGTGTATCACCCCATTTCCCATTCAGTTTTGAATCTTTCTCTCTTTTCCCAATCAAGTTTCAAATCAGGTGGTGATATTTTATATTTAATAGGAACCGGCCTAGAATCCAGAGATTCCTCCTCATTCATAGTCTACCCACAGCTAGAGGAGGTTTCCATTGTTAGGATGGAATTGTCATGTAGCATTAATGCCCGAGTTAGGGTGACAATTCTAAGCTTGAATATTCATCATGAACAAAAGTAAGTTTCGCATCCACCAAGTTATTTTACAACATATTTGTGAAGCCTTAAATTTTAGAATGATGGAATCCTCATCTAAGGTTATGAAATCCAAGTCCAGAAATGATAAGCAGGTCACTATGATAAAGTCTACAACTTGTAATGAACCGAAGTACACGTTGCACCCTGAAATTGTATCGTAGATTGACCAAACTGGTGCATTTTCAAGTATTCTGCCTAGGGTTTTGTTGGTTCAAGATATCCATGCATACATCCACTACAAAATCAGTGAAATAGGGGATTTTGAGCTTCAATCCACCTTCTAGGAGCTAATCATGGACGGAAAGCTTAAGGATGAGCATAAACACTTGGAGGTGAAGGGTTTAGTGAATGTCCTATATTTCTTGAGAGAATTAAAAACAAAATGGATTAGGGTTGTATTGAGTTGAGTGCATGAAGTGAAGTTATGGATGGATGAACCAATAAAAATAACAAGGAACATTATACATGTAGTCACTGGTTACCCTATTACCGACAAAGTAAAATCTATAAGGAGTGCATTGAGAACTGAGATTGAGAAGCTAACTGGAGTAGAATGGGATGACAAAGGTATAAGAGTCAACACAATTATTGATCTTGAGATAAGGTTTGATGCTTATGTAGTCGATTATAAGATATTTCAATCAATCAGGCCAAATAGTGTACCTTGTGGAGTAGTAGACATCGCCTACAAGATTTTTAAGAAAGGTTTTCAATTCAACCTAGCTGTGCTCCTACTAAAACAGTTAGATGAGATTATGAGAACCATTAGGTCGATAAAGACAAATACCTGTAAGTTTGGTTCCTTGCTGATTTGTATATTTTCTATGTACAAAACTTCTTTCCCTCAGTCGGTAATGTTGACTGGGATGTTGACCGACCGATCATTATGCAAATCAGTGATTTTATTCAAAGTTTGGGTCAAAATTTTGTTAGTGTAATGGATGTTTACTTTGAACAATTTAAGGAGAGAATGCATCAAAGGAGAAGGATACCAGGTCAGATGGTAGAATAACATAAGGATGATATCTACTTCCTAGTGGACACCGACACCACTCTAATCAAGGCGGTTGAACCAATGACTTCTTGGTTACCCCCTATGGGCTATGAACTAGATATAGACTAAGCTTCCAAGTCAATACATGCATTATTTCCCAAGCCCAAAGATCCACATGCAACTAGGTTCGGTACCTATGAAGAGGCAAAATTAAGAAGTAAGATGGATCTAGTTAGAGTAAAGGTAAGTAAGAAATCCAAGAAGATGATGGATACCATGGTAAAATAGTTTGGTGATGAAGTTGAAGAAGATGAGGCATCAACAACTAATCCAGTTGAAGAGGCAACCAAGGAACAATTATTAATTGGGATCAGTGAACATGATGAGGAGGAGACCGAGTCTGACAAGGATTTTCAAACTACACCTGTCAAGGCCACAGGGAAGAGAAAACAAGTAGAAGCACCTACTCGAGCAAGGAAAAGGTCCTCAACAACTTCTTCTCCACCCCTGAAGAAAGGAATAGTGAAAATATCAAGGCCAACTCCTACCAAGACCTATCAAAAGAAAAAGAGAGGTTCCCAAGCCACCTCCTAGCTACCTAAAAAGAGGAGGAGATTAATAAGAGCTAAAGATGATGTTGATGAAGATGATGAAGAAGAGGATCTAGGTAAATTTATATTAGTTGTAAATAAGGGTTAGTCGGTAGATGAATTAGTTGAAACTATAAAGGAAATGGGTGGACTAGGTAACCCCAAATTAAGTTGGTATGTACATATGACTACCGAGGATCAAGAAAAGATTGAAGAGGCCATCATACAAATGATGATAAAATTTAAGAAGGTACCTATTGAATTTTCTAGGTATGTACCTAAAGAACTATATGAGAAAGTGTTAGCCAGGTGGACATATGCCCTGCACACTAAAACTAAAATGAGGGAGCACTCATTGATTTTGGCTATGCCTACTCTATTAGTTCCTGAGATAGAAGAGTTGATGAAGTAATACTCTAAATGGTTTCTAGTGAAGGGTAGAGCCCTTAACATTTTGGCAGACAACCTTGAAGAAGTTGATGAGAATAGCAAGCTTCTATGGACAACAATTTTAAAAGCCTGAGCATAAGAAGATCAACAGGCTTTGGCCATCATTCCAAAGAAGAAGAACAAGAAGAAAGGAAAATGAATTTACTCAGATGATGTCAACTTAGCCACCAAGGAGCCAATTGAATTATCCAACACCGAGGTAGCATATGACACCATTGCTATTGATTTCTACCTGACCGGATACAAAGAAGAATATAGACAAGATAGTGACCCCACAATAGTGGGTTACACTTTTTTCAGACATGCTGATTTTTGCTGAAATAACACATTTTTAATAAAATATGATGATTTAAGCCTTGAGAGGTTCCATTTGAAGGAATTAATTACAAATGGTTAGCTCAAAACCTCTTAGATAAAAAAAAAACATTGATATAACATTTATACTCTTCATTCATACCTACAATGGAGTCTCCTTCACACCTATTAAAATGCTGACCAAAAATCACTTTGACTTTATGTTTTGGCAGATCAAATGAATCCACTTGAAAAACCTATATATCTAGTAAGGTAATACTAAGAAAAATCTCTCCAATGATTATAATGTTAATATATATTAAGTTTATTATGACTTTGTATTTTTAGTTTTACTAAACATAGATATTTCATGGTATGGATACCTCTATGTTTGATGCTTATGCAAAAATAGTAAATGAGAGAAAACAAATTCTAAAAAAATCTATGCCCTAAATTTCAAAATGATGTCATCCTCATTTAAGGTTATGAAATCCAAGTCTGAAAATGATAAGAAGGTCACTTTGATAAATTTCGCAACCTGTAATGAACTGAAGTACACCCTGCACCTTGAAATTGCATTGGAGATTGACCAAACCAGCGTATTTTCAAGTATTCCAACTAGGGTTTTGTTGGTTCAAGATATCTATGCATACATCCACTACAAAATCAGTGAAATATGGGATTTTGAGCTTCAATACACCTTCCAGGAGCTAAGCATGGATGGAAAGCTCAAGGATGAGCATAAACACTTGGAGGTGAAGGGTTTAGTGAACTCCCTGTATTTCCCAAGATAATTCAAAATAGAATGGATTAGGGTTGTATGGAGCCGAGTGCATGAAGGGAAGCTATGGCTGGCTGAACCAATAAAAATAGCAAGGGACATTATAAATGTGGTCACTGGTTACCCTAGTACCGAAAAAGTAAAATCTATAAGGAGTGCACCGAGAACTGAGATTGAGAAGCTAACCAGAGGAGAATGGGATGATAAAGGTATAAGAGTCAACATAATTATTGATACTGAGACAAGGTTTGATGCTTATGTAGTTGGTTATAAGATATTTCAATCAAGTAGGCCAAATAGTGTACCTTGTGGAGCGGTAGACATCGCCTACAAGATTTTTAAGAAAGGTTTTCAATTCAACCTAGTCGAGCTCCTACTGAAACAGTTAGATGAGAATATGAGAACCATCAAGTTGACAAAGACAAATACCTATAAGTTTGGTTCCCTACTAATTTGTATATTTTTATATGTACAAAACTTCTTTCTCTCAGTCGGTAATGTTGACTGGGATGTTGACCGATCGGTCATTATGCAAATTAGTGATTTTATTCAAAGTTTGGGTTAGAATTTTGTTAGTGTAATGGATGTTTAATTTGAACAATTTAAGGAGAGAATGCATCAAAGGAGCAGGATACCAGGTCAGCTGGTAGAATAACATAAGGATGATATCTACTTCCTAGTGGACACCAACACCACTCTAATCAAGGTGGTTGAACCAAGGACTTCTTGGTTACCCCCTATGGGCTATTTGTTACAAGTAGTGGTTGCTGTTGCACCAAAAGATTGACCTATTGATGCTCGATACAAACACTAGACTTATAGAAGACACAGGAGGTGGTTAAGCCATGTCATGAATCTCGAGGGGAGCACTGATCATTTTACCAACAATCTCGCCCTCAGTGTTACCCTAGGGGATTCAAACTTGTGACCAAGCTCTGATACCACTTGTTACAAGTAGTAGTTGCCGTTGCACCAAAAGATCGACCTGTTAATGCCCGATACAACCACTAGACTTATAGAAGACACATGAGGTGGTTAAGCCATGTCATGAATCCTAAGGGGAGCGCTGACCATTTTGCTAACACTATTAACTAGATATAGACTGAGCTTCCAAGTCAATAAAAGCATTATTGCCTGAGCCCAAAGATCCACAGGAAACTAGGTTCAATACCTATTGAGAGGCCAAATTAAGAATTAAGATGGATCTAGTCAGAGTAAAGGTAAGTAAGAAATCCAAGAAGATGATGGATACCATGGTAAAATAGTTTGGTGATGAAGCTGAAGAAGATGAGGCATCAATAGATTATCCGGTTGAAGAGGCAATCAAGGAATAATTATTAATTAGGATCAATGAACATGATGAGGAGGACACCAAGTCTAACAAGGATATCCAAACTACACTGGTCAAGGCCATAGGGAAGAGAAAACAAGCAGAAGCACCTACTCGAGCAAGGACAAGGTCCTCAACAACTGCTTCTTTGCCCCTGAAGAAAGGAATAGTGAAAATATCAAGGCCAACTCCTACCAAGACCTATCAAAAGAAAAAGAGAGGTTCCCAAGACACCTCCTAGCTACCTAAAAAGAGGAGGAGATTAATAAGAGCTAAAGATGATGTTGATGAATATGATGAAGAAGAGGATCTAGGTAAATTTAAATTAGTTGTAAATAAAGGCCAATCGATAGATGAATTAGTTGAAACTATAAAGGACACGGGTGGACTAGGTAAACCCAAATTAAGTCGGTATGTACATATGACTAAAGAGGATCAGGCAAAGATTGAAGAGGTCATCATACAAATGATGATACAATTTAAGAAGGTAACTATTGAATTTTCTAGGTATGTACTTAAAGAACTATATGAGAAAGTGTCAGCTAGGTGGACATATGCCATGCTCACTGAAAAGAAAATGAGGAAACACTCATTGATTTTGGCTATGCCTACTCTATCATTTCTTGAGATAGAAGAGTTGATGAAGCAATACTCTAAAAGGTTTCTAGTGAAGGGTAGAGCCCTTAACATTTTGGCAGGAAACCTTGAAGAAGTTGATGAGAATAGCAAGCTTCTATGGACAACAATTTTAAAAGCCCAAGTAGAAGAAGATCAATTAGCTTTGGCCATCATTCCTAGTAAGAAGAACAAGAAGAAAGAAAAAGGAATTCACCCAGATGATGCCGACTTAGCCAATAAGGAGCCCATTGACTTATCTGACACTGAGGTAGCATATGACACCATTGCTATTGATTTCTACCTGACTAGATACAAAGAAGAATATAGACAGGATGGTGACCCCATAATAGTGGGTTACACTTTTTCAGACATGCTGATTTTTGCTGAAATAACACATTTTTAATAAAATATGATGATTTAAGCCTTGAGAGGTTCCATTTGAAGGAATTAATTACAAATGGTTAGCTCAAAGCCTCTTAGATAAAAAGAAATTGATATAACATCTATACTCCTCATTCATACCTACAATGGAGTCTCCTTCGCACCTATTAAAATGCTGACAAAAAATCACTTTGACTTTATCTTTTGGTAGATCAAATGAATCCACTTAGCAAACCTATATATCTAGTAAGGTAATACTGAGAAAAATATTTCCAATGATTATAATGTTAATATATATTAAGTTTATTATGACTTTGTATTTTTAGTTTTACTAAACATAGATATTTCACGGTATGGCTACTTCTATATTTGACGCTTATGAAAAAATAGTAAATGAGAGAAAAAAAAATTCTAAAATATCTATGCCCTAGGTATTTAAGTTCTCTTTCTATAAAAAAAATAAAAAATGAAATTGGACAAATACACATAAAGTTATAAACTATGTAGTCAAGGTATTTCAAAAGTATGGTTTAGTCAACTTCAAACATTAATAAAATATGAAATAATCATGATAATGTCATCAAACCAATTGCATACCCTTTGTATGGATGTTAAAAAACTAAATTAAAAAGAAGCACATTGATATCTATTTTTTAAAAAAAAAAGTTATGCTCTATGAAAATAATGTAACTCTTTGAAAATGACATTTTCAGCAACATACTAGTTTTTGTGGGAGAAATTAAAAACCCATTCAAATCAATTCAAAAATAAAAATAAAAAATATATTTAGAATCTAGATAGAAAGTCCTAAAAGACTCTAATTTACTTCATCTTCTGATTTCAAACGGTTTAATGACAATATGCATCCGAATCTAAATTTTTTTTCAAAATGTAGAGTTCAGTGTCTGTTCAGGCAAAAAAGTGTAACCCACTATTGTGGGTTCACCCAGGATGCTCACGAGCAATTAACAACACCAAGGATAGATGATGTGTTAATTTAAGACATAAAAAATGAAGATCCCGATGATATAAATAATGATGAGGATATAAACACTGCTGCAAACACAACCGAGGAGAATGTACCCAGTGAGGTAGCAACAAATGAAATATCGGGTGACTTACTGATATTGGTACAAGAAATTGACATTTTCACATAGAAGGAACCTGAAGGCTCAACCCCCGAGAAACCAAAGGATACACCTGAGGAACAGGGTACAATAGAGCAAAAATCTTCCAATGAGCTTGAGAATACAGAGGCATCAACATAAGCACCATAAGAGAACATAATTGTCGAATCAACTACAACATACACCATAAGAAATTCCCAAGGACAAGCTACCGAGAGACCGGTCATCAAGAAAGATAAGGAAAAAAGTGTGTATACCGAGACAAAATAGTCAAATCAGGATACTAAATCTCTAGTTCCTTATACTAAATCACCAACACCAGAGAAGAAGAAGAAAAAGAAACATGGTAAGGGTCTTGTCACACTTGATGAGGTTATTGAAATACCTGAATGTGACCCTAGGACATTAGACCCCAAACCATTGAGAAGATATAGGGAATTGTGCATAAGGAAGGCCACACAAGAGAAAATGAAATAAGAGAATAAACGTAAACAAATTTTGGAGGAAGTTAGAGATATTCTATTGCAAGTAGTCCCCAAGATCAATGTTGATGAGGAAACTCCCATCATTGATCAACTTGCAACTCTAACTAGACATATCAATGCCCCCGACATAGATATTGAGAAAAGAATAGAGGAGCGGGTAGAAGTAAAGATTAAATCAAAATTAGTTGAGAAAATAAGCCAGGAAGTGGCAATTAATAAGGTTAAGCTCTCAGAGGTTATTAATGAGCTTGAAACCATCATTCAACAAATAATTCAAATTTTGTTCAAGTTATGCACTGTGGACCAATTCACTACCGAGGTTAGTGAAAAGCTCAAGAAACTTGATGAAGAGATTAAGGTTAGTGCAAATAATTCTCTAACCGAGCCAAATGCTTTCATAAGCATAATTTAAAGGTTCAAGAACTACAGCGGTTGAGAACTGATTTATGGAAGCAAGACGATACAATAAGTGATCAAATCACCGAGCTTTAAGCTGAGTTGCTTCCACATCTGAAGATCATGGAGCATCATGTTAATAAGGAAAAAGCTTTAGTTGCCACCCCATAAATCGCTGTACTAGAAAATATTTTTGACATGCATGCACAAGTCAGTTTAGAGCACATTGCTCTTGAGAATCTGAAAGAGGAATGGGAAAACCTCTTGGACTCACTCAAGAAAACCCATCAACATATTTTTGATAAGTTGTAAGTACATTATTTTTGTTTGGCATTAATTTCAAAAAGGGGGAAAGTCTATGTATGTATATGCTGCTATGTACTTCACACCAAGAGCATGCAAAAAGGGGAGTCAGTGTATATTTTTGGAGTCTGTATATATTTGTTTTGGCAGTTGGTACATATACATAAGGTTTTGATACTAATTCCAAAGGGGGAGAATGTAACTCCTATTTGAGCATTAAAGGATTGTCATTAGTATCAATCAGTTATTTAGTCGGTAAAGGAAACAAATAGGACAATCGGTCAACCATATAAAGCCTACACATAGAGAAAAGACAAGGCAAATCTCTATGATTATTGAACAAGGGTTTGACCAAGGACACTCACTGAGTGATAAACAATTACCGAGTACCAAGCTAGTGATCACAGAGCATTCATATGAACCAAGCACCAATAATTTAATGAATGAAGAATGCAATGATTACTGAGAAAAACATGAAATAACATAGTAATTTGAAATGACATTAACATCTATACAAATGGTTCACATCGATCAGGAAATGGTTTACCAAGATCGAGACATAATTAAATATGGATGTAATCATTAATTTGTTGATGATTCCTATGTAATGTTAGATCTAGGTTATTTTGTTACACCGTTGATCTTAGGTTTTCTAAGATATTATAAACCCTAATTAGGTCAAGATAGTTTGATATAAAAGTTGTAACGATGTCATTATGAACAAGTATCATGAAGGAGTAGCCACATTAAGGACATCATGAGACCAGACAAAGGGTTTTAGACAGAAGGTTTATGAAAGAAGCATTCAGTTTTTTAGAACCAAACACAAGGCTATCGAGCAAAAAAAAAGGACACATTTATCACTAGAAGGTGATATCTATTTGATTTATTACAGATATGAATAAAGAAAGATAGAGTTTCTATTTATAGATACATTTACTATTACCTTTTAATCATTGTAGCAGAATTGAAATCTTTTAACAGAGTGGACTTAACCATTTTTAATGTAAATCTCTTAACCGAGTACACACATGTATTGTGTTGTTAAAATCATTTAACTAGGTAGATCTAGTCAATCTAATTGTTACTCCTAATAGGGTAAGATCATCAAAAGTGATCACAAATTTATAGCCTTAACATACATACTTTGTTGCTACACAAGTGAAGATTTGTGGGTGTCATCCCCGCTGTAGTTTTTACCTTCTTACAAGGGTTTTTGTGATACCAAAATATCTATGTTATGATTTTGAATTTTCATGAATGATTTATTGTTTAGATTACATGCAAAATATATTTTCAGTTACTTGAATGTATGTTTTCAATAATGGATTCAATCAGTTAATTGAGATCTACACTAGGAAAGTTTTAGTCTTGAAAATTTTTGAAGGTACTGATTCAATCCCTCCCCTCTCAGTACTTATCTTTCCATAATACCAACAAGAGTACTTGTCTCCATCCTCTATCGATCTAGGAAAAACTCGCAGGCTGTGAAATGGGCATAGGCATTTTAAAAAAAAAGAGACAATATAGTTTGTAATTTATTTTTTTTTGATTGGTAAAAGGCCTAGACAAAAGAACTTTATTAACATAGAAGAGATATAATACAGAGCTCCATTATGTGTGGGCACTGGTAGGAAAGAATGGAGAAGAAAACCTCCAGTCTAGCTCGGGACCTAAGTCCGGAGACAATATTACATACAATATTATGAGGGCATACCCTCATTTACAATGGTTGCTTGAAAGGCAACCTCCTGATAGAAATTTGACAATCCTGATATTTGGTTCTTGTGATAGCTGATTAGGTTGATGTAACTCTGAAAAACTAGTATGAAGTACTCGAAACCTCTTAAATCCTTGTCTCAGCTATCTTGTATATAGAAACACTACACAAAAAATACTAGATGCAACATCTATAAAGAGCTTACCACATGGTTAGGAAATCATTCTTACTTTAGTATGATAATAAAATCTAATGAAATCCTTGTGTTATTGCATGTTAAAGAGTAGGGAAAATATGCTTGACCATAAGTTCCAAGATCCTTTAAATCTCAAGAAGAAGAAACCATCTTACTCTATAGTTTGAATTAATCTTAAGTCCACTTAGTCGTGTCTAAACAAAGATTCTACTTGATTGATATATCATTTAGGTTATGCTATAATGACGCTGTAAGGTGTCCCCCTAATTAATGATTTATAGTAAATTACAGCTTACTTAAAAGCTAACTAGTAATTGGTAAAGAGAGGAGCTAATTTTTGTAGTTCGAAGTAGTTTAAGTTTACAAACAAACATTGTTCAAAGAAGGTATGTTCCTTAAGTCAATCAAAAGGATCAGGGTTCCATTAACGTAAAGACAAATATTGAATACCCAATAAAGATATTAAAAATATATGCTAAAAATAGAGATCCTCGCAAGGGGTAGACTACAAGACTAATTAATGATCTATCTGTTACGAAACTCAGAACAATCCTTACAGTAATATGTTAGGGAGTTAGTTAAAAACTAATTTCTAAAGTATTCACAGACATAGGGGGCAAGATATGATCTTGGTCCTCAATTATCCCTCAATATAATTAAAAAGAGTTTTCATGGAGAAATCCTTGAAAGTACAGACTTCTCCTCATTTAAGTTGCACCATACTAATTGTCTACCATGCAATAGAATTAATACCTCTGAAGTATACCTATCCATAGTGAATGCCCCATTTTAGTGGCAAATTTTTTTGCTAGGGATAGTGCTTGCCTAGTAGTGTAGATAGGGGTATCCTAATTAAACAGAGGGGATGATAAATTCTTGTGAAAATTATAGGATGCTAACATTAATAACATTGCTGTAACAATCCAAAGGGGGGGGTAAACAAAAATCCTAATTTATTGAAGCACTAAAAGACTTTCTTCCAATCAGTCCATATTTTATTAGGAAATTCCTTTTATTAATGTTTTATACCTTCATCCAACTAGAGATCAATTAACTTCCCTAATTCCAGTTCTGCAAGGCATTCCAAATTTGCAGTTCCTACTTCATCTAGATGCCAGTATGTGTAGAACCAGTCTCCCTTTTCGGGTTTAAGTATACGCAAGTGATACATCAAAAAGAGAGTGTTTCTCTTAGCTATGTCTTCTATCACTTGGGAGTCTTCTATATCCTTAGTGTCAGTGATGGATGAGTGCAAAGGGGTAGGAGCCGCATCATAGTCTCTGTAGATAGTATTCCTTTTAAGGTGATGTAGAGTTGATTTGAAGTTGCCCAGGAATCTCTTTTTAAAAGTTTTGTTACAGAGGCTCCATAATACCTGTTCATCGATGTCCAATGAGGAAATGACTGAAAGAAAATGGGAGGTAATATTGGTAAGAGTCCTGGTTTTATCAATAGAGTTGATAAAATCCTTGCCTAGGATATGAAAGATAGCTCTAATAATGAGGGGCTACTTATCTCTAAGCATCTTTTTGACATATTTTGGTTTGATTTTTCCTTTGAAAGCCAATTGGCCCCTGCTGTAGGTGAGTATAGTTGAATACTCCATGTTATCCTGTGCTATCGATAATGGAGACTCGAATTGGATATGGAACTATGGACCCAGGGTATTAATAGGGAGTGTTTAACCTATTGGGTAACAAGGATTGATAGAATACCAAGTGTCTCTCATCACACCTATTAAACCTTCTGAGAGGGAGCTGAGGTGTTACCTTAATAAAGGTTATATGGTGACCAGTGTAAAAAAGGATTGTTTGTATAAATATAAATCTGTTTGCCTACTCTTCCATCCCGGGATTAAATAAAATATGTTTTTAGATGAAAATCTTCCTAAAAGCATCTTATTGATAGAGAACTAACCTCATTTTCCTAATCTTTATTAGAATGAACATAAAAGAGTTGAGTGAGTACCTTGTTACCAAATCGTTATATGTGAAGAACATACAAATCACAACCTGTCAGATTAGATATATAGATGAGGGTAACCATAATATATATCTAGCAAAAAATACTAATTTCCTAGAGACCACTGTGTTATAGTCACATTCAAAGATAGTTATGTTAAAAATATAATGCACGAATCAGTGTATTTGTTTGCACGCATCCATAATTTAGAAGACCCTTACAACTAAGGTAAGTTGTTCATATGCAAAATCTAAAGAAAATTTTAGGCTGTTTAATAAGTACCATAGACTAGGAAATCCTACTTACCTGAGTCTATTGGAACCTACAGGTACTAATTAGACTATTCATACACTGGGAAGCTAACTATAAAGATATGCAGAGAAAGGGATACACTGTCATCTGTAATATGATCTACGTGCAATACCAGGATTTTAGAAACATCTCATAGTTTAGTGAGAGCCATATCCATTCTCCTACTTGATCCATCTCATTCGTATGAAGACTGACTCTCTGGGCCATGGGGTTCTTAAGGGTATCCAGGATGCATACACAAAGGGGCTCAAATTTGCTAGATGAGAGATAAGAAAAGATTATGCCTTTGAGATTTAGTCTATTTGTTGAAACAGAAAAAGCCATGGTTAGTCCAGTTTTAAATATAAGATCATTTCATACTCATCGGAAGAGAAAAACTTTAAACTATACCATATTACTATATATCCATGAATATATGAGTAGAGTACACAGAGACATATAGATAGTATACTATATCAACAAGGTAATATGTTCAAGTCTGAAACTATAGTATCTAAGTCAAAAGTTCTAATGCTATCTATTTATAGAGATATACACCATCTTTCACTAGCTGATACTTGACATCCACTATCAATTGTTTTCATCTTTCTGAACTGCACTGCACCTCCACATGGTTTCATTTTTAACCATCACCATGATACATTCCACTTCTTTAGCTTCCTTCTTGGAGTTTCAGGTACACCTGGAGATTTTTGGTGCCATGATG
This sequence comes from Chamaecyparis obtusa, assembly GCA_027943335.1. Lineage (NCBI taxonomy): Eukaryota > Viridiplantae > Streptophyta > Pinopsida > Cupressales > Cupressaceae > Chamaecyparis > Chamaecyparis obtusa. Next base: position 65,925 of record BSBK01003838.1, read on the forward strand.
TGAAGGTTTGATGGCTTTACTTGGTCAAGGTTGCTTGGTATCTTGAAGCCCTCCTTACGCCAGTAATTGAGGAGCCATCCCGTTTCCACCTCCTCGGACAAGACCTCATGGAAAAGGTAGTCTAGATTTCTTAGCATCTCTGGCCAGTGGATATCAAACCTTCCTTCATCTTTGAAGGTTATCATAGGTATACACCGTGACTGGGGGATTTCATCTAGCTTGTCTATCTCAGTTTTCATCTTCACCTCTAGATATGGAATTGTAAGATGATTGTCAACACACTTAACCATGTTCTCCAGTCCACCAAGATGGTCCTCAACAAAGATTTCTCTTGCCACCTGTATTTCTCTTCCTTTATTTTCCCTGTGAAGATTGATATAGTTATGAAGATGTGGGTTCTATATGTATGATCATTGTCAAAGTACTGATCTCCCAACGCTCTCTCCATAGCCCTTCTAGTTGAATCTGGCAGTGGAGTCAAAACCTGGTTCCAGCGTTCCGGTAGAATGGGACCTCTAAAGGCCATCACTCTATTGCCTTTGGTGTAAAATGTGAGCAGTCTCGACTCCATGAATGGCTAAACTCGTGCCTTGGAGAAGTAGTACTAGGACAAGGTTTGTGTCAATTGCGGGTGGTATATAAATCTAAGGGCTAGACTTGAAATGATTTCCATGAATAGTTTCCTATTGAGCTATGTATCATCATGAGCTTAGGTTGAGAAAACTCACTGGCTAATGAGTGGTTTTTGAAATTTGTTTATACAGAGCATTCCTATTGGGAAAATGAGATAGTTTTGATTAATCATTGTTATCAGGTAACCAAAACATGAGTAGTTCTACATCTTAAGTGTTGCTAATGAGCTGGTGTTTGTTATTCATAATAATTTTAAATGATGGGGAATAGGCTTAGGCATATAGTAATGATGACATTTGATGTAGTGGCTTGCCACTATCCCGATAGCCTGAATGATCTATCTGGGGGCTAATAATGGGTTAAGTCAGTTATTGATCATACTATATGATATCATTAAGAGGATATGGGCTTAGTCCTGGTTGATAGTTAAGAAGTCATTCTAATTCCAATTAATCTATTTAAGATTGGGAGAGGCTAAGAGCTAATAGTCATAAATTAATACCAGTTTATGGCAGTACAATTATCTAACCGAAAGGGAGGATCAATAAAATCCTAAAGGAAAACTTAAAGAAAAATCAACCTATATCTAGGGGTCGAAAGTAGTGAGGAATGGGGAAAAACATGATAAGAATTGACAATCCAAACTAGCCTTAAAAAATTGATAATATTACTGATGCTAAGGGAGGAAACCTATACCAAGAAAACCTATAACTAAATAAGAAAGGAAAGAAAACTAAAAAAAAAAAAAAAGCGTAAGAAATCGACTTATGAGTGATCGATGAATCAATCACAAAGATTCTGGTGGGCCTGTAAAGAACATAAAGCTAATAAGCGAGGAAAAAGACTAAGATGGGGCAAAATGAGTACCTATAAAAGGAGGATGTCCCTTCCTGACTGTGAAGGGAACCCTAGCTAAAAGATTTGAAACTAACATGCGATGAATATGTAGACAAACTAATAGTTAGTAATTGTAATAATTATACTTGCCACTAAGTGGGAAAACTAAAAACTAAGTACTCCTTAATGGAAGAAAGATATCTCTTATCATTTCATTATTGAGGGAAGTCCTACAAAATCATCGCGGAGTAAAAGATATTCTATAGAAATTAATCCTAAAAAGGTGATCATTGTAAAAATACAAGCCTCCTGGTTCTTTTATCATGAGATTCGCTTGATATTGAGGGTTTAAAGCCATTATCTAATAATTCCAAGGAAGAGTCATAGTAGTAAGCAATTAATGATTAGATTTAATATGATTCTTTGCCTACCAAAAATTAGACATCATTAAAAGACTACTCTGAGTACGATGGGGTACCTATTATACACAAGAGGCTTCCTGAAGGGGGCTAAGCCAAGGGAAACATCAAAAGAGTTAATAAGGCTAAGTGGAAGAGGGCTGAAAAGAAGAGACCTATAAATAACTAAAAATGGGGAAATTCTCCTAAACTACGATAAGAAAAGTTGAAGAAAAGATGACTCCCTATATTTAAGAACAAAAAGACCAACTATGGCCTAGCGAAAAAAGATTATAATGCTCTGTCCAGTATACAGAGGATAGATACCTCTAGAGGATACCTATAGATAAACAAGACTGGTCTGCCTGGTCTCCAAAGAATAAAATTTTAAAAAGTCAAGGATTGACTATTTTGGACCATTTAATGATGATAAGGTTAAGTTCTAAAAAATAACAAGAAAATTGCTAACCAGATATCTCTCTAATAAACTAGGTATAGCTCGTATTAGCCTTTCTAAATATATGTAAGAAAGGCTATGATTGTTAAGCCAAATTGGCCTATATCATTTAATAGGTATAAGGAACTGAGAATGCGGTGAGGCTAAGGTTAAATACTTCTATGTATTCTAGCTAACTATGAGTATGTGCAAATCCGAGAAGTAGAGGGTGAGGGGCAAAGTAGTTATAACTCCATGATTCTAGGGTAAACACTATGGATATGGCCCTTTCAGCTAAATCTTGTGTCTCTATTGAATCTACACCAACTATTATAGCCAATGTTAAAGGTTACAATTACTAATCTTAAAAATCTTCTAAAGAAATTCATAAATATTCTTAAGAAAATGCGCCAGTATACCCAAGAGAAACAACTCTAAAAAGGTTGGCTGCTCATACCTCTAACATAGTCATATTTTAGTAATATTTATGCTAGCCTACTAATGGGAATTCCAATTCTTATATAAACCAAGGTTCGAGCAGTCTGGAAACTCCTATCTATAGGAAGGGCTAGTGATGAACCTAACCAGGAGTGTCTCTAAACAGGGGAAGAGAAAGTAAAATATTAGAATCTATAATAAGGGCCAAGATTGACTTGTTAGCAAAATATATTATATCTGTGGATGTTGTAAAGTCTTATCAGTTTTGACTTGCATATCCTTAATTTAGAGATTGACAAAGAGAAGTTAGGAATATATCTCAGTGAATCTAAAAATACAAATTTCTATTTAGCTAACATATATTCATACTTAGGAGAACAGACTAATTTTATTAATGTTAAATATCTAGTTACAACATACTATAGTTCTTAGAATAAGCTATTGTAAACCTTTAGATAAAGCCAAGGGTGTATAATAATATTCTAGGTTATGAGGTTCATTTTTGTATTATACAGTTAGCTTGGGAGATGATTATGTTATGAGGGGGGAGTAGACTGTCTAAATCTAGTAGACTAGTTCATATACCGTTTCACCATTTGCACCCTGATTGGCTAGTTGGTCCGCATTAGTATTCCCTTCTCTGTAAATATGCTTAATTTCATACTGGGGAATAGTATCAAGGATTACACTAATGTCTTCGATTTTCAAATTGAGTATCCAATTAGGGGTCTTTCTAGTTCTAATAGCATTGACAACTATTTGAGAATCACCTTCAACTATTAATTTAGTAATACTGAGTTGTTTTCATAATTTAAGACCTTCTAAAGCTGCCTTACATTCTGCCATATTGTTAGTTGTAGGATTTATGGGTCGAGCATATTTAGAGACTATTTCTCCATTCCAGTTTTGAATAACCCCACCAATACCTGCTATTCCAGGGTTGCCTTGAGAAGCTCCATCAAAATTTAATTTATACCATCCTTCTTGAGGAGGCGTCCATTTACATGTACTTCTGTCTGATTTTGATTTATTTCCCCCTCTACCATATAATGGAGGAATTGCCAATTTAGACCACATGAATCTGATATTGTTGTCCCAATGTTTAAAGGAATCTTCAAAACTAATCTTATCTCGAAGTTTACTATTAATTACTTCAACAATTGATGCTTCAATTTTGTTAACGATTGATTTCCATTCCAATTTTTGATTTGTAAAAATCCTTCTATTTCATTCTTTCCAGATTTCCCATACAATAATAGAAGGGGAGATTGTCCATATATCTTGGTACAAACTATCTTTGTTAAGGGCTGGCCATGCTTTAAGGTGATCTACCAAATCAAAAGGCATGGCTGAGTTCCAATTTAGGCAATATGGTAACTATTCCCAATAGTTTTGAGCATAGGTGCAATTTAAGAGCAAATGGTTGGCATCCTCTTCTTGGCATTCACATAGAGGACATCTGGATGGACCTTCGAAGCCAAGCTTTCTACGTCTATCTGCAGTTAATTTTTTTTTTTGCATAGCTGTCCACAAGAAAATTCTTGCCTTAGGAAGGCATACCTTATTCCAGCAAAGGTTTAGAGGGATATCTAGGGTATCCATGTTATGTGTTTGAATAATATTATTATATCCTTCCTTCACAGTGTATTCTCCGTTATTAGAACCAGCCCACTTAAGAATATCTGGCCTATTTTTAATAGTAATTTCTCTGTCTTTGAGAATAGCAATGAGTTTTTGTTTTTCTTTATCGTTTATTGTAATATTATTAACTGATTTCCATACTGATTCCTCATCATTAGTGACATAATTCTCTAAATCTATTCCTTTAATGTTTTTGCACTCTTCAATAAAATTTAGCGAAAAACCCATCTTATTGAGGGACGTAAAGCCACCCCATGAATCTTCCCAAAACAGGGCCTTATCCCCTTTACCTATATCCCACGTGAGTAAATTATTAATGACTTCTCTAGATTCTTTGATAAAATTCCAAATACGAGACCCTTTAGCAAGGTTTTGCGATCTGAATATATTGATGGGATCTTCTTCTAGGATATATTTGTGCAATAAGATTGTAGCCCATTTACTGTTTGATTCCTTATATAATCTCCAGATGGGCTTGGCTCCCAATGCTTTATTCTGCCATTGAAGATTTTTAATACCCAATCCACCATGTGATGTTGGTTTACATAGGTTCTCCCATCTTATGAGGGCTAACTTTTTTTCTTCTGTCATTCCTTGCTAGTAAAAATCCCTTAGGAGTTTGTCGAGACTAGCTTTGATGTTAACTAGAAGAGGAAGTATTGACATTTGGTAGGTGGGGATAGCAGTCAGTATGAATTTAATCATTGTGGCTCTACCGGCTTTAGTAAGCCACTTTCCTTTCCAAGTACCTTTTTTAGTTTGAATTTTGGAAAGCACTTGCTGCCATAGCTTAGAGCTATGTAGACCCTTGTCAAGGGGAATACCTAGATATTTAGAAGGAAACTTGCCAATTTTATAACCTAGAGTTTTGCAAATTTCCCGTTCTTTATTTGCCAGAGTATTGACAATTTTTTTTTCTGATTTAGTAGGATTCACTTGCTGCCCTGATGCTTTCATATATATGTCCAAAACATCTTTAAAAGCCTTAGCTTCTTTACAATTGGAGGCTCCTAGGAGAATAGTGTCATCAACAAATTGTTGGTGAGTTATATTTGGTATGTGTTGTGAGACTTTGACTCCTGAGATTTTGCCTTCGAGGTGAGCCTTAGTTATGGTTCTACCTAGAGCTTCAGCCATGATAACATATAGGAAAGGAGAAAGTGGGTCTCCTTGTCTAATACCACGAGAGATTTCAAAAAAACCTTCGGGGGTACCATTGATGAGTAATGAGATTTTGGGTGTTGAAATGCAATTGAAAATCAAATTAATCCATTGTTTGGAAAAACCAAATGCTTCCAAACATTTACATAGGAACCTCCAGTCTTTATCCTAAGCTTTTTGAATGTCAATTTTAATAAGCATACAAGGTTCTTTATTGTATTGCGCTGTATGTATTATTTCTTGGGCTATAATAATCCCATCTAGGATTGATCGATTAGGGACAAAACCGGTTTGTTCTTCTGAAATAATATTAGGAAGGAGTGTTTTAAGTCTATTTGCTAGACATTTGGAAAGGATCTTATAAATGGTATTACAAAGGGAAATTGGATGGAAATCTCCTGGCTCCATAAAATCATTTTTCTTAGGGATAAGTGTGAAAAATGTATTATTGATTTTAGTTAATAGTGTACCAGAGTTCCTGGTAGCCTCCACTGCTAGCCAAATATCTTCTCCTAAAAAATGCCAACATTTTTGAAAAAAACCTGCCTGAAAACCATCTGGTCCTGGGGCTTTTTCCGGGTGAAGCTGGCATAAGGTTTTTTTAACTTCTTCTAGGGTAAACTTACTATTAATCCATTTATTATCTACCTCTGAAACTAATTTTGGAATAGCCTTTAGCATTTTAGTTTGGGCTTTGAGGTCAGCGGCCTCCTGATTGTTAAGAAGAGAATGATAGAAATGAATGAATTGTTCAGAAATAAGTTTGGGGTCCTCTAGGATTTGTCCATTTTTGTCATTAATTTTTGAAATTCTGTTTATATTCCTTTTGTTATTAGTACTGTTGTGAAATTTTTTTGTATTACAGTCTCCTTCTTTCAGCCATGTCTCTCTGGACTTTTGTTTCCAGAATATTTCTTCTTTTAATAAAATCTCATTATATTTAGCCAATAGTTCTTTTTCTTTAAAGTAGCTTATTTCGTTCATCCCTTGTTCTATGACTAAATTATTGAGACATTCTAACTCTTGCTCAGTTTGATTTTTTTGTTAAAAAATATTATTAAAATTGTTTTTGTTCCAATCTAGGATCTTATGCTTTAATATCTTAAGTTTAGCTACTAGACAGTACATCTTAGATCCAGACACTTTTATATGCTTCCACCACTGTTCTATGAGGTGCATAAATTCCTCATCTTGGAACCACATGAATTCAAACGTGAAGGGGTTTCTAGATGGTTTACAGTTTTCCGTAATAGAGAGCCTTACTGGGTAATGGTCTGAACCCGCATTTGGAAGAATTTTTGCATTTAAAAGATGATTAAAATTTCCAGTATCTCCACTAATCATAAATCTATCTAGTCTTTCTACAATGTGGCTGAAGCCTGATCTTCTATTGTTCCAAGTATATACTTCGTTGTTGGTGTTTATATTGATTAAGTTATTGTCCATGACCCATTGTCTAAAATCTTTTTGTGACTGCGAGATATATTGAGAACCCCCAAATTTTTCTTTAATATCTAATATGGCATTAAAGTACCCTCCTAATATGTGTATGTCTTCAGCATTAGATGCAATTTGGTTCTGTATTCCCTGCCATACTTTCCTTTTTTCTTCATTCTGAACAGGTCCATATATATTAATAAGTGTAAATTTTAGATTTGTCTTGAAACTATTAACACCTAGTACCATCCAATTATTGTCTTTAGCTAATACCTCAATCATTATTTTCCAAGGGTCCCATAAGGCAGCCAGACCCTCAGAAGCTCCTGTGGATGGGATGATTTCTGTTTTCCATATGCCCAATTTAAGACTAAACCTTAAACTTTCCTCCTTATTTAATTTGGTTTCCTGTAATAATATAATATCCGATTCAAATGTATTAAGGTATCTTTTAATTAATCTTTGTTTGTTAGGGGCATTTAGACCCCTAACATTCTAGGTTGTTAGTTTCATTGCCCTTGGTGAAGGCTCTTCCCCTTCCCAGCATTTAGGATATCAGATAATTTTTGCTGATTGTCTGCATTACCAGCTAAAGTTCTCAGTTCATTGATAGATTTCCTACCTCTCTTCTTCTTGATCTTAAGGATATTTGGATATGAAAGGCCTTCCCTATTCATAGAAATACCTAACTTTCTATCCTTATTAGTTATCCCATTCAAACAGCTGAAAGATTCTTTTTCTGCCTCTGCTAAATCATTGCTTCTAGGAACAAACTCTGTAATAATATTTTGCTCACATTCTTCTTGCCCTTTCTCTAAATCAATGAGGGAATCTTCTTGGTCTATAATATCTTTGCCATAATCTTCTAGGATATTGTCCGAATTGGTTCCCAGTGCTTCCTTGAGTGCTTCGAGTTCTATAGGCATTGATATTATTGAAGCAGGGTTAATCTGAGGTACAGTATCCTGATGATCCAGAATTATCTCTTCTATTCTGTCTGCCTTCCCATACTTATTTAGCATTATGTTCTTGATTAAGAGTTCTCTTTGTAGGGCTAATTCCGTGCTGTCACAAATCTCATCTATAAGTGTATCCATTAGATCATCTGTAACTTCTTCACCTAAATATTCTAAAATTATATTAACCTCACGAATACATCTCTCTGCTTCAGTTTCTTTATCAGGTGTCATATCATCTGTATGATTACTTATATTTTCCATAAACTTATTTTCTATTGTAGAGGGTATATCAAGGCCTAAATCACTTTTCTATTCTTCAGCTTCTACATCAGTCAGAGTAGATTTCATAGGAATGCTTATACTTATTAAATTTTCTGGCCCTTTGTTTTCATAACTTGATCCCATAACAGGAACTTGTTCCTTGTTGATCTTGGGTACTATATCATATATATCTTCTTTACTGTCCTCTACCTGATCTACCCTGAGCTCTTCCTCAAAATTGTCATACCTAATTACTCCAGAGGTGGGAATACAATAATTTTTTTTGTCATGGCTATGTTCTGCATTCTTAAACTTACTCTGTTCTTCCTTTCCAAGTCCAGTGACCAAGGGTGTGGTCTGAGGGTTATTATGTTTGGGAGGTGTTGATGCATTCCCCATAGTCTTGCAAGGTGTATTGTTGATAGAAAATCCTCCCTTATGTTCAAGAAAATCTACCTTAATATCCATATTCTTTAGTATGTGGCTAGGAGCTGCTATAGAACTGATAGGGAAAACAGGGGAATCTTCCATCTCCTCAATGTAGTCATAAAAAATAGTAGGGTTAATGACCATTGTGCTTGATTTAAAGCATAATCTTATAGGCGGGATTATCTTTTTATGTAGATTCATTTTAACTATAATTATTTTTTCTGCTTGATTATACTCATTTTGAACAATTCCTATGAACTTACCAATACTATTGCCTATTTTTCTAAGGGTTTCTTGCCATGTGCATTCCAAGGGAAGGTTTTTAAGGAGGATTGCTTTGTCTACCATAAAGCCAGTCAGCTTTTCAGGATTAAAGAGGGGAATCCAATCAAAGATAGTAAAAGATATATGTCTGAATTTAGGGCATCCTTCTAATAAAACCTTCTTCTTCATTTCTTTATTACTAAAATTCAAATAAATGAATTTTTTTGAAATGATTGATATCACTACCTTTTTGTGCCATTGGGTTTTCAGCCAGTCAGCTATATCCTAGACTGATGCTCCAACTCCATTCCATCTGTAGATAATTCTGGAACCTACACACACATTTTGGATATTTTCTATGCAACCATCTTTAAGATCTAGGTTAGTGAATTCCTCTTCAGAAAATGAGATGTTTCGGTTAACAGGGATATTGTTTAGTCTCTTGGTATCCTCTTCTATACAAAAATTTAATTTAAAACTATCCGATCTCCTGTGAGGGGGAGAGTAAACTGAGTTCTTCTTAACTAATGTATGTTGATGCCAATTATTGGTTTTATCTCTACTACTTATAGCTGGGGATATTGTAGGATGATCTAAAGAAACTTCAAATTTAGAATCAGATTGTCATTTTTTAGTCATACCTTTAGTGACACGATGCGAAGGCGTGTAGGGCTTCACCCTCTACAAATTTTGAGAAATGTTGAGGGGCCTGAACAGATTTTGCTACATAACTGTAGGGTTGAAAACTTTTCCTTTAGAAGCAAATCTCAAAGGGCGTCTATGGGGTGGAGAGTATAATAATGCTCCTTCTATGCTGAGCTTATCAAACTTATTATTGAGAGACAAATCAAAAGATGCTTGATGTTTGGGAAAGACTTGCGTATTGTGTTTCTTATCATGGTGCTTAGCCCTCCTGGCATTTTGTCTGTGAGCGGGCAGCCACAGATTGTTTTGGACAGGATTCGTTAGCTCCCGTGGTGGTGCCCTAGAGATGGTTCTAGGGGAAGATTGCTCGATAGTCCTATCACTGCCGAGTATTGAGTTCGATGTGAGCTTTGAGCCCTACACATACTTGGTTTTATCGAAGAAAAGTAGTTGTGCATCTAGGGACACCGTGGAAATTTTTTTTGCCTTTGCGTGGAAGGGCTTAGACATTTTCGCTAAAGCAGAGCAGAGTTTGATTTAAATGTTTTTGGACAATATGCAATATAGTTTTTAATTATTGCTATCTATATATAAGTTACTATTGTTTGATGGTTATTATAATGTTGATTGAGATGCGAAATGATCCTCTATTGGATTGAAATGGATTTTTACAATTTTCTGAATACTATCTGCATATTGCTTATGATGCTACGAAAATGTAGTCTTTATTATCAATGTATTTTGATATTTTCTATTTGATTGTTGTTAGATTTTGGAATGGTTTAAGAGTTTTTGTAATGGTTCATTGTCTCCTTTGAGAGTCATTTATATTGTATATATATTTTTACCTCTCTTTAGAATCATATTGATGAGATTTTGTTGTATATTTCATTTGACTTCCTCAATCTTGATCATAGGTCCCTATTAGTCCTTGGTAGAATTCTAGTTTTATTTTTCATTTGAGATTGGAATGATGATATTTATAGAAGGGAAATGAGGAGATGTCGAATGGTTCTTCCTCTATTTGTGCCTCGAGGGCTCTCACCTTGCCCAGTTTTAGCCATAAACTCAATCTAGCTTGCATTTCTTAAAAAAAACACAGTATATGACCAACTGCACAACTTTAGGGCCCAAGTGCATTGCTACCATGACCAAGTGCACAATAATTATCCCCAAGTGCACAATACCTATTTCCAACTACGCAGGTCTTCTAGAATGCAAGGTTTTAGGGTTAATTTGGTGTTTAGGGGTCCTATTAGCAACCAAAGGTTGTTAGGGTCTAATTTTTTAGTCAGTTGATCTATGAATAATTTTTATATGGTTTTGATATAATTTATGGTGCAATTTTATGTCTCCTTAAGTGTTTTGGATCATTTTGAATGCCATATTAGGGTTTAGAGTTGTCAAGTGAGCTAGGGATAGCTAGTGATCACATAAACTCAATCTAATGATGTTGTGGCATTGATATGGAATATGTTAAGTTGTTATAAGATTATTGATGCATTTATGATGTTTCTTTTGGGTAGAGAACTTAGGTACCCTAGGTGATTGACTCACAGTGGGGGTTAGGGTCCTAAGTGTCTACCAGGGTAACTCACTGATGAGTTGTCTTAATTATCATGTGATAACATAAATAAAATTTACTAGGAATAGGGGAAATACATCAAACATGATTAATTTTGATGCCTGACCCATGCTTCCAGTACTAATACAAGAAACTACAAACTAGGGATGGGAGTGGGAGAAGGTTCAAAGAGATGGCACGATGAAATAGCCTTATCTTCATGAAGGGTATTTGATTCCCCATTTTCCTACTTGGGGGTCGAGGTCCAGAGTTGACCTCTAGGATAACCCAAGGGGTGGGGTATATGTGATGAAACTCACCTAGTAGGTATCCTAGAATTCCTAGTTGTTGTCATGCCTCTAGTAGTCCTGCTTTGACTTTTTGTCATTTGCGATTCATGTTTTTTTTATGTGGGAAGGGTTTAAGACACCTTAGGTATGTGCTAGATGTCATGATTTTTGCATGGTCCTTGGTTTCTATCTCCTAGCTTGGGGGAGTGGAGCTTGTTGGTTCCACATAGTTGGGTGGTTAATTTTATTGATGTTGGTATAATTAAATATTCCTAATTACACTTTACTTAATCTTACTTAGGATAATGCATTACATAGTATTTTTCCATTGAGACACATAGGAGTTTACACCTTAATTAAGCACATGGTGTAGGATAAATTTCAGTTGAGGTGTGAGATCCACCTTTAGTGCTCATATCACATTATCATCCTCATCCTATTGCACATACTTCAATGCATAATGGAGGATGATCCACATTTGGTGGACATGTGATTACCCCTAACATAGGTGATAGCTTATCAAATCCTTATCATTCTCTCTTATTTCCTTTCCTATATAAGGAGGCCTATTACGTAAATAATTCAATTCACTAGATCAATTCAATCATCAATAATTGCATTCATATCATCTCTCTTGTATTTGTTTTTTTCTTTAACCTCTAGATCCTTGGTTCAATCTTTGCTGTTTGCAAATTCTTACATGGTATCAGAGCTAATGGAGCATTTTTATTATCCTATTTGGAGAGATCTTGGTGTAAGTGTTGAAGGTCCATATCTTAGATCTAAAGGCCAACATGTTGTGCAAGCGTCTTGGGTCACATCTGACCTCACCATTGCATCTGGGAGGTTGTTTTGGTTAAAATAGACTATAAATTTGCCCATATTCGATGAAAGTCCAAATCGAGGCAATTTTTTTTACAAATCAAACCGTATGACTCGATTTGTGCCTATGCAGTATGATTTTTCAAATTTTTTTTTTTAATTCGGCTTTTCTCATAATTTTTTTCTTGTCTGCAAAAATTTGTTTTTGGGCTTGGTATGTGCCCTACATTAATTGTCAGATCATAATATTCCATGACATATCCCTAAGGTCAACATTAGGGTGACATCATCATATCTGATCAATCTCACAATCCGGTCGTGCTCACAATAGAGTCCTCTAATCAAGTTTCCCATAGTCAACATACCATGCTTGAGCCCCATCTCAAGGCCGAAGCTGACCCGAAGCCTGAGCTCAACTCTTTTCTTTGCCTTTAACCCGAGTGTTCTCATATATAAATCACCCTAAGGTCCCTCCCACAACTGATGTGGGATTAATCCATGTCCATCACTCTACCCGAGTGGTTGAAGACCCTCTACTCTGCTACTCCAGGTGGCCATCCTAGACCACACCACACAATGCAATCATAAGCCACCACACGGCCCCATCAATCAGGCTTGTGCAACCTTGTCGACCTACCACCTCAACAACAACAAACTTATCAACATTTGACATGTGGTACACTTTCCATCAATGCCTGTGACATCATCAACTCACATCACTTTCCATATAATCATCACTAATGTCATCATCTGTATGCCACATCATTGCTTAGTCATCTTCTACATCAGCCAAGGGGGCCCACTTTTTTGCCACATCATCAAAGTACGAGCCTAAAAGTGACGACCGTCCAACTGTCAAAACTAGGAAAATTGGCTTTTTTGGTGATGTCCATACAACTGTCAAATTTAACGAAGTGAATTGCTGATGTTAGCAAGGGTTTGAAAATCTCAGCCTTCACCATTAGAGTTTTTGATTTTGTAGTCCAACTTCAAAGGGCCATATCTTGCTCAATTTTGCTCCTTTTTTCAAGAATTTTTTTTATTTGGGGTAGAATTTCTTGATTTTAGTGGTGGTATTATTTTTGCAATTTGGTGGCCAGATTAATAAAAAATTACAGATTTTCATGAGTGTTCCTAATTTATGCAACTTCTAGGGCTTTGTTTGGGCACATACAATAACATTTTGCGGTGATTTTTTTTGAAGTGCATTGTTCGTCTACTTTCCAGATCTATAATCAAATTGTAGTGATTTGGGGTGGATATATCACTTTCATAAATAGGTCATTTTGGGGCTATATTTGCACTTGATTAATCCTTGGATTTTTGTTTTCTGATTTGCATCAGTCATTTGAAGGGACTTTATCAATAATTATCAGTCATTATTTGGTTGCATTATGGATAATTCAAAGGTTAAAATCCTCACTCCATATAACTACCATAAATAAAAAGTATCTTTAAGTGATCATTTGTTGAGTATTGGATTTCTTAGAATGACTCTTGGGTAGGATCTAGAACCAACTACAGGTGTTATAGAAAGACAAAAAAGGTTTGATCAAAGGGATAAAGCACTTGGCTCTCTTAGATCATCCATCTCTCACGATTTTCTCTATCATATTCTATCTTGCACACATCCTCATGATGCTTAGGTCATATTGGAAGGACTCTTTGGTAAACCTGATAGAATGAGAAAATTCAAATTAGAGAATGAGCTCATAGGTATAAATCCTAGTGATTTTGAGAATATTCAAGACTTTTTCTCTAAGTTCAATTCTATTAGATTGGAGCTTTCTACTTGTGGAATTATTAAAGGGGATGAACAATTGATCTTTTCTATTCTTTCCAAGTTAGGTCCTGAATATTCTATCTTTGTTTCTTCTTTCTATGCTACTATGGATGCTCTTGGTAGTGCATACAAATTTCCTTCTCTTGATGAATTTGCAGTTCAACTCAAAAGGGAATGAGAAAAGTTGGCACACATGGATCAATTGAAGCCTTCAACACATCATGCATCGATTTAAAATGAATCCACTTCTAAGGATTCTAATGGAAAAGGAAAGAAACAATAAAAGGATCCTAAGCCTCATGACAAATGTAATGAATCTCCTTCACACAATACTACTGAATCCAAGTCCTCTTCAAGAGAGGAATAATCTAGAAGAAAGAGGGATAAATGTGCATATTGTAAATAGCTAGGACATGATGAGAATAAGTGTTTTCAAAAGAAGATTGATGAGATAACTAAAATTATTCAAAAGTGCAATATTAAGTTTCCCTCATCAGTGTCTACTCCTTCTTCTACACATTTGGCAGCTTCTACATCTCCATCATCATCCAAAGATAAAGGTAAAGGACAAGAACTTTTGGCTTCCATACATCCTAAGAAAGGTAAATGGTTTATTGATTTAGGTGCATCACATCATATGGAATCTTCTATGGATATGTTCTCTTCTATTGAACCTTGTAATTATCCTAATATCTTGATGGGTAACAACACATACATGAGATTTTGTGGGAAAGGTTCTATTCCTATGGGAGAGGGGACATTTAATGACATTCTTTGTGTACCATCTTTGACCAATAATATCCTTTATATTTACCATATTAGTCATGGGGCACAAGGTAAAATTTTTGAGTTCACTCCTTATTATATCTACATCAGGGACATGGAGACTAGAGATGTCATAGATATGGGAGTTGTTGATCATACATCACACTTGCATTATTTTTCATATTTTTTTGATGATGATTATGATATTCATGATGTACACATCCCTTTACCAAGGGATAATTATGTATGTGAGGAGAACTTTGGACACTTGAATCATTTTTTTGTTGATACAAGTGTTGATCTTCCTACTCATCCACCTCCTTCTTCTTTAGACATGGGCTCTACTATTCAATAGGATGATCATAGTGCTTCAGATCTTGCATAATGTTACGATTACTTGGATGTCTTTTCAACATTTATTGATTCGCATGATGCAGATTTGGGACATACAAGAGGGGGTTTCTCTTCCCTTTGATGATATCATCATAGTTGGAGATACTTCTTCACCTTATTTGGAGATTGGTATTCTTGATTCTCCTCTTTCTTCACTTGGTTTGTCACATGATGTGATAGATTCTTTGAGCTTGGAGAGACCTATTCAGTCTTCAGAGATTCATACATCGAGAACTTCATCTTCTTCCTCCTTCCATTTGCACATGGATTGGATTCTTCATCATTTTATGTATCTATTTCTTCCTAAGGGGAGACATGTTTCTTGTAGGCATTAGCTTATCTTTTGTTTGCAGGTACTCTTCATCAATATGGGAGCTTCTTCATTATGGGGGGGATATCATGTCTCCAACTATCCTTCTTATGGGAGGATAATTCTTTGTATATACATGATGTATGTAGTTCTTTGGGGGTCTTGAGTATTCCATCCATCCATGCATCTTGTGTTTTCTTCTCTCTTTTTTGGGGAGGTTTTTTCCCATGAGGTTTTCCCTCTGTCTCCACTTTATGAGAGTTTTGCATTTCTTGTATTTCATTTCATATTGTACATGGGTACCTAACATGGCCTAGTAGCTGGGATCCATCTTGAATTTTGAGTTTAAGTGCACCCCCCTAAGTTGCACTTAAGAGGGGGTGTTGGTGTAATTAAATATTCCTGATTAAAATTTACTTAATCTTACTTAGGATAATGCATTGCATAGTAGTTTTTCATTAAGACACCTAAGAGTTTACACCTTAATTAAGCACATGGTGTAGGAGAAATTCTACTTTAGGTGTGAGATCCACCTTTAGTGCTCATATCACATTATCATCCTCATCCTATTGCACATACTTCAATGCATAATGGAGGATGATCCTATTTGGTGGACATGTGATTACACCTAGTATAGGTGATAGCTTATCAACTCCTTATCATTCTCTCTTATCGCCTTTCCTATATAAGGAGGCCTAGTATGTAAATAATTCAATTCTTTGGATCAATTCAATAATCAATCATTGCATTCATATCATCTCTCTTGTATTTGTGTTTTTATTTAACCTCTAGATCCTTGGTTCAATGTTTGTTATTTGCAAATTCTTACAATTGAGGTACTATTTGTGGTTCCATGGATGATCTCTGCACATGTCCCATTTCAAATTTTCAATTGAGTAATTTATATTGTATCATGTATCTTGTCGAGATTTACTTGATGTAAAATGTATTTGTATAATTGTGAACTCCTGAAAGAAGACATTTGTCTATGATGTAATGATGAAAACTGATTCAAAGCAATGTAATAGAATGGTAAGTTCTAGGTGAAATAAAAAGGAGGGTTTATGTTGTGATTTGCATATGTTACAAGAAATAGAACATGTTAATCATTTATAGTTCTTATTTCTCTTATGTTACCTTTCTATAAGGAAAATGAATTTATGTATAGTTGTACCTATAATGTCTAGGAAATGTTGGGAAGGAAAGTTAATTACGCTAGTTGTTAATGTTCTACATCATTCATCTTTAATAAATAAAATTAGATTAAGATTATGATGATGTATTGAAACAAATGAAATTTATTGGTTAATGATCCATGAAGTGTATTAAGAAAAGGTTGACCATTGAATAAATTTGTTGGTAAATGAATGGTTATGGTTATCATAAAGTTAAATGGTATTTTGATTAGATAAATGATTATTGTGTTAGGAAGGAAGATAATGTTATGTTTTATTTAATATTTAAAAGAAATGAGACAATAAACTTAGTAAAATGATTAGTAATAATTAATGGATAATTTATGGTTGTGGAGAAGATCAAACTAGGAACATTTATTTGATGCATTAAAAATAAACCTACAGTAATGAAATTCAGTAGAATAGTGAATGCCTTAATGAATATTTTACTCTACCTTGATGTTTAGATGAAACTGATATAAAGGATATATTAGTAGATGTTTATGATATCAATGATTAGTTATGGAGTAATGAATTGAGTTGGTAAATAAAATATTGATGATAAGTAATTGAATTATTTTAACGAGATATGAGCACATACCTTGGTGCATTATATAGAATGTAAAGCTTATAATTCAATGTGTAACTCTTAAGGTGAATAAGTTAATCAATGTTGCTTTGGTAGTGATGTTAGGGAACCTGTGAGGACTTAGGTTGGTTAGTAATCTTTCATTCAAGTTTTGTAAACAAGTGTTTGTCTATCTATTAGAGTTGGTGCATATCATATTAGTTAACTTTAAATAAAAATGCTCACATATTTTAGGAGTTTGATGTCTTGTCCTTCTGGGTTCCCCGGTGGGGCGTTACAATTCACAACTCACACAAAATACAGGTTGCTTTAGTAAAAGTGTAGAACATGAAAATACATCAAACTGAGGATAGTCAATACACCATGAACCCATAGGAAAAGGAGCCAAGATCCCAAGCAAGGAAAGAACCATAAAGAAAAGGCCAATATAGAAGAACTTCCCCAATGGGGATCTCCTACTCTTGTGGTCTTTCCCCATACCATAGTAACATAGAGGACATGATTGCAAATGGAGGAGAAGCTGCTAGTTTATAATAATAGAATTCGACACCAAACAAGACTCTTCAATGACTAAGAAAGGGGCTTGTTGAGAAATACAAGAAACCACCATTCACCAATGAGAAAATCCACCCAATCCTAGCAAAAATTAACCATCATACCACCAATGTAGTATTTGAATCAGGCAGCATGTAAAATACCACCACAAGTAGGAACATGGAAATCACCATTGTAACAAGGAAAAGACACACCACATCAAGGAAAAAAAGAACATAACCTTGGGAAGAAGCAACATATGGTACCAAGGGGAGGTGATCCCACTTTGGCTGACTAAATATAAGGGCCATAGAACCAAGCTTTTTTATTAAACAAAGGATGTGCATGGGAAAAACTAGTATCAGTGTGCACAATAGGGAGAGCACATAGAGACAACTCAAAGGAAAGAATAGTGACCACCTTGGTCCTGTGTAAAACCAAGATCAATAACCCTAACACCACATATTCATCACCATATTTGTCCACCTCTGCATCCCCATCTGCAACCTTGTTTGAATTTCTCCTCCTACTCCCTTTCCTACACACCCACTCCATCCAAATAAACTAAATAAAAAAATTATTATTAGTAATAAATATTTTAGATACTTGTCTATCATAACAAACAAGAGATAACAAGTGTCATATAGTACTTTCATTTTTACTATTGTAATTTAATCATCCAATAGTTATAACTATAATTACAATCTAATCTCAAATTTAAATTTAATCATAATTATAATAATTGATAATAAGAGAAAAATCATTTTTAACCTTATTATTATATAATTTAAATTATAATTAATTATTATAATTATTTTATTATGATTTTCATATAGTTATAAATTAAAAATTAATAATAAAACTAGATTAAAAGGACAAATGATTAAAATACTAATAATAATACATTATAATAATTTTGAATTAAAAAGCTAATTTTTTTGTGTTATATAAAATTATTATATTTATAATTAAATTTAAATAACTTAGTGGATCTCCTATTTATAGGATTTAAAGTGTTTTAGTGAATCAAATTGCCAAGAATTAACTTATACAATTTAGAACTTAAAAGAAATGCATATAAGAAATAAATACTCACTTTTAATTAGTTAATTTTTTTTAATGAGCAATTTAACTAAACTAATATCGATGATAATAAATATTTGAAACATTTAAATACTTATTATTTTACTATATTGTATTGTAAAAAAATATTAAGATTTTCTTCATCTATATAAGGTCCTTCGCAAAAATTTAATCTTTTAATTCAATCATTTTTTTTTTGGTTTATAACAGTGAGAATTTTATTGATATAAAGAGAAATACATTGCAAGTGTGATTATATGGTTACTATCATAGTAACAGATATGATAATATCGCTTAGCCAGAGCTAATCCAACTTCAGAGAGAAACAACATCATAATAATCAGTTGGAGCCAAAAACCTAAAGGGTTTATGCATTTGAAAGCAAAAATCTGTTAGCATATTGAGTATGTCTACCATTCTGCAGAATAGTCATGGAATAAACTAAGCCTGACTATAAATGGATAGAGAAGGAGGGATAGAAAAAACCAGTAGAAGTCATCCATCTTCAAAAAACTAACATCAAAACTATTCTCCATTTCTATTATGCCGAATAAAACACCATCACCACAACTCGTTACCATGCAAAAATAACTACCAGCCTTCGTCCATGGTTGCCCAAGAGAAAAAAACTGTAGCATTGATTTATAAGTGGTTCAAACCTTCCTACCACCATGTTTCCCTCTCTTCTTCTTAGAAATCAGAGTGACAAAGACCCTCTTCTCACTTTCCTCTCTTTCCTCTGCCTCAGTGACCATTTTCTTGAGGAGAAGCCAAGCATCCTTCCTCTTGGCCTTATATACAACCTTGTCAATCTTACCGCACCATCTACAAAAGGGGACTTTTCCAAACATATGTCCTTCCTCCTTATCTTCGAAGCACTTTGAGAAATTCATGCCAATTCCTGGCCAGGCCCATTCTAAGATTAAATCTAGGCCCACCATAAGATCTTCATCAAACAACTTCCTAAAAAAATAATCCATTGCCGAGGTGTCTTCTCCTAACTCTAAGGCCAAACCAATAATGACTGAGATAACATCCAAATTTACCCTACGCTTCACCAGTCTATTTTGAAACTGCTCTCCTAAAAGAGCTAGCGCTACATCGACCACCTCTTGATTCTTTAATTTTAACAAACCTTTCATCCTCTCTTTACTGACCAACCCTTTTAATCTCTTCTGTTGCTTCTCAGTGTCAATAGAGAATGTAGCCTCCATATTCAAAATTTTTCCTTAAGCCAAGTATAGGAAAATAATGTTCACCAGATAAAAGAAATCTACCAAGGCTTTCTACCTTTGGACAATGTTTAAGGAACTTGAAAGCTCGCATGCTTAAACATTCACATCTCCGGCCTGTAAGAGCCACCACATCAAACAATAATTATAACAACTTTCCAACATTCCACACGCATCGACTTTGGGTATTGTGGTAATTAATATCCTTAAAGGACACACTAAACACTCAGTAAACTATCAACTCAAACAAAGTGAGGAGCCGCCAAAAAAGAAATCCAACCATAATAAATGATGAGAGAATAAGGGTGGTGCCTAAAAAATATCAATGTTGAGGTCATCAATATTTGCCAAGGAAAGTGCCCATTTCGAGAGCACATCGGCCTCCATATTACCATTTCTCCTTATATGGCCAATTTTGAAGTCATCAAAACCTTCTAACTCTTCTAGAATTAAAATGATTAGTGATTATAAGTGCCATGCCGTGCATCCACCTTTTTGAAGGGCTTGTATGATAATATGTGAATCCCCTTCTAAGAAGATCTTATTAAAATTAAATTTTCTCCCAATTTTAACAGCTAATAGAGCTGCCATAGCTTTGACCTCATTGTTAGTTCCATCCTTGAGCCTTTGAGGATCACATAATTTGACATTACCCAAACAATCCCTGACAATCACCCCTGCACCTGAGGGGCCAGGGTTTCCATTAGCTACTCCATCAAAGTTAATCTTCCACTAACCATCATCAGGTTTTTTCCAAGAAACAATTTTGCTAGACAACTTCCTTTTACCTACAGCTTCTCCATTAGACAAATTCTTTTTACCAATAAAGCCATATCTCTTCCTCCTCTCCATAGTTAAGATCTACCCATGGGTAGCTAGCCAAGAAAAGGATCTGGCTTTAGGAAGACAATCTCTTTGCTAGAAGAGTTTATGAGGCCAATTAGGGGATGCTCTTTCCATAGCTTTTAATTCATAACCAAGCTTAACATAATATTTTCCACTCTTAGCAGCACATCAAATCAAATTGTCTAGTTTACCTGAAAAGGAATAGGCCCTACAACTAAAAATCTGATTCATCAACACCTTATGAGCATCAGGGAGCTCCAAGTTATCAATACATTTCCATCCAAGAAATTGACCAAACTTAGTCTTCTTAGCCTCAATGTAATCACCAACCTTAGCTCCCCATAAATTTACAATTAAGGATTTGATATCATTAAGAGTTGCAATATCTTTTAGGTCAGAATGAGCATTCCAAGAGTCCTCCCAAAAGGAGGCCTTTTTGCCATCCCCAATCAACCAAGACATGTGATCAGTAATGATGTGTCTGCAGTCCAACAACAAATTCCAGATTGTAGAACCCTTAGGAGGGTCGAGAACTATAAAAATTCTTTCATCATCTATGTTATCAAGATATTTAGCTCTTAGAATTTTAACCCAAAGCATACCTGGGCTAGCATAAATGTTCCACACCAGCTTAGCACCTAGAGATAAGTTAGTATGATGCCAATTTCTTAGCCCAACACCACCATTTTTATTAGAGAAGCAAATTTGATCCCAAGATATTAATGGGATTCTATCATTTGAATTAGGTCCATTCCAAAAAAACTTTCTGACCCTCTGATCTAGATAGCTCAGAATCTTCTTAGGAAGCTTAAAACAACTCATTGAGTAAATTGGAATTGATGAGATGACATACTGAAGTAACAAAATCCTACTAGCTGAAGAGAGTCACTTACCTTTCCAGCCTTCCAATCTATTAATGCAATTTTCAATCAGACCTTTCCAAAGGCTAGAACCCCCTACCCTTGCAAAGAGAGGGACTCCAATATACTTCCCTGGCAAACAACCTTGTCTAACACCCAAAATTCTACAAATATTTTGTTGAGTGCTGATGTCTATGTTGAAGAAAAAAATTCTGATTTAAGCTAATTGATAAACTGACCTAAGGCTAAACAAAAGTTGTCTAGAGTGCTTCCGATCAATCAAGCCTCCTTAACATCTTTCTCACCCATTAAGTAGGTATCATCAACAAACTAGAGGTGTGATAAGGCACTACTACATTTGGGGCTAAATTTTGACAGACACTTCTGATGGGTAATTTTTTATTATGAATTTGGTGTTTTTTTTAATAATAGGCCCCAATGGTGTCGGTATTCCAATGGGTTTTAAATTGACCATCAAAATTCCAATAGTTTTGGGGTATAGATGAAAAAAAAAGTGAAACGCCCAAATCATTTTTATTTCAATTGGAGAGAAAAGGAGCTGGAGAAAAGGAGTGAAAGCTGAGCATGAGAGAAGGTATGTGATTTCTTCATCTTTCGAGCCTCTGGCATCATATTCGACTGCAAATTTCAAATGCATTGCATTTTATTTGATCATGAATGCTCTCTAAAATGATCGCATTCTACTGGCGTCGTGCCCTAGCCAATGCTTTATCTCTATTATTTGATGTTATTGGTGCTTGTGCTCAAGGATATCGATTCACTATTTTGAAATGTTTGGATTCATGTTTGTTGATATTACTAGCACGTTTATTGACGCTATTGTATATTTTTGAGATGCTCATTGAAATGACCACATTCTACTGTTGTCGTGCCCTAGCTCGTGCTTTAACTCCATTATTTGATGTTATTGGTTATCATTTTTTTTTGAAATGTTGACAATGGTTATCAAATGGACATCCCGTGAGCTTCTAGCTAGGCGCCATTTGTATTGATAGCTTAGGGCATCAAATGTATTGTATCATTGATAGTTGAGACTTTTTAAAAAGGAAATAGGACAAAGAACAATTTTGATTTATTTTCTCTATTTTGATCCCTAAGTGGCTTACAACCCTAGAGAAGTATATGTAGATTTACGGATGCAGTTGCAGGATACATAGAAACTAATAATTCACAAGAAATCCATGCATTCAATTTGAATAGCAATTAATACAAAGAAATAGGGTCCTCCAATGGCCCAATCATCCGAACCTTGACTGTCCCCTCAACTAGTGACCCTTCAAAACTAGGTTATCATGCAATCAGTGAGTGATCCTTCATTCTCCTGGTCTGCCCTGCATCCAAACATATTGGAAATACAAAATACAATGATAACAAGTCTTTCACAATCCCCCTTCCCTCAAGGAACACTATCAACCATCCCTATATATCTCTCTACTATCACTCCATCCTATGATGACCATAGTGACGAGTAAAAGTCTTTCACAATCCCCCTTCCCTCAAGGAACACTATCAACCATCCCTATATAGCTCTCTACTATCACTCCATCTTGTGATGACCATAGTGATGAGTAAAATTCTACCACTTCTTGTTGATTGCATTTGATTCCATAACTTGCTGACCAAATTTATTCTTTATTGAAGCTATTCTATTAATTAATGGTCTTTCCTTGACCGAACTATGGAAAAACATTGTATTGCAGTCCTCATCTTTCAACCAATCCTCTCTAGATTTTTGGCATCAATATATTTCTTCTCTAGCTAGAATTTCCTCATATTTTTGTTACAAGTTCTTTTTAGTTAAGAAATCAATTTTATCCATACCTTCCTGAATCACCTTATTTTTCAAAACCTCTAGCTGCCTATCCAATGTTTTTTTCCACAAATATATCCTTGAAATGAATTTGGTTCCAACACTTTCGATTATTCTTGATATACTATAATTTTTTGAACAATTGAAACCCCATATTTCCTTAAATAACAAGTACAATCTTCCAATAGTTTGCCACCATTTTCCAGAATCATTCTTCTCTTAGCCACATTTTCTCCATCTTCAAAGAGCATCAAATTGGTACCAAATCCTTCTACAAAACTAAAGCATCTAGAAAGTGATTCGACCTGATCATGGGAAGTATTTTTGCCTCAAAGATCAAGGGGAGGGATCCCCATTCACTTTCTAGAAAAAATGGTACAATCTCTCTGTGATGTGTGAGAATTCATGTCTCCTATTCATCCATGTAAAGACCCCATTCTTGGTTTTAACTTCCCACAATGTATTTTTGGTGACAAAGATTTGAAAATCAAATTGGATCCTGCTCATAGTCCCCTTGCTCCCTTTCTTATCAGCCATATCCAATGTTTCATTGAAGTCACGTCCAAGAATGAAGGTCACCTTACCCATACCATTCATGGATTCTGAAATGTTGTTCCAAACTCCTGAAAACTTTTCTATTGCTTTTTGTTCTAGTTTAGTTTCTATTAAACATACTACATCAGGTTTTTTCTCAAAATAATTTTGATTAAACGTCTCTAGTTAGGGGCATTGCAACCCCTAAAATACCATGTTATGAGCTTCATTTATTTCCAAGAGAGAAAAAGTCTCTCCCAGATCGTAACTTTCTCTGGTCTTTTCTATTCTCCCTCTCGTCCTCTTTCCTCCCGTATTTATCTTTTTGGACTTAAATTTATTTTTCTTGATTGTTCTATTTTCCAAAATTCCTTCCCCATCTCTCAAGACAAATTCATCTTATGCCCCTCCCTAATTAAGACCCCCCTCATCCTCAACATGGTCTTCATCACCTATAGTCTCGATTTCACGGATAGGGGACATGTAAATATCTTTAAATACTTCTTCTACCACAATGTCACCCTTAAAATTATGGTCCTCCTACTCCATCTTGTTGATCTTCCTGGCTAAAGCGGATGAATCCTCCCCATTCTCTAGTCTTTCATCCCTCTCTTCCACACTCACTTATATTACTAATATATCTATTCCTTTTTTAACTTAAGCTTGTGGAGTAAATGTGTTCACAATCGAGTCTGTTGTATTATGCTCTTTTTCCTCTATGATATTTCTAGAATCTCCACTATTCCTATCCTTACCAACAATTCTTAAACATACTTTATCTGATATGATAATAACATGCTAAACTGAACCAATGGCATGTTCTTCATGTGGTAGAAGGAAGATTTGGCTATCAAATCTTCCTTTGTGAAAGCTGAGCGTGAGATAAGGTATGTGATTTCTTCATCTTTGATTGGTATCTTTGACGGGCAATGTCTTTCGAGCCTCTGGCATCATATTTGACTGTAAATTTCAAATGCATTGCTTTTTGTTTGATCATGAATGCTCATTGAAATGACTGCATTCTATTGGTGTCATGTGCTAGCCTGTGCTTTATCCTCTCAACTTCCCCAACCACTCCTAATCAGTTAGAGGGATTATTTGAGTGTTTAGACACTAAAACTTCTCATGCAACTCCCAAAATTTCACATACAAAATAAAATTAAATCCATTTATGAATTAAATCCAGTATGCCAAAGGACTAGTCCCAACAATTCTTAAACGTACTTTATCTGATATGATAAATTGTTAATAAAGGTCTAATATACAATGGTCATGCCAGAATGCGGTCATTTCAGTGAGCATTCATGATCAAATAAAATGCTTGTGCTCAAGGATATCAATTTATTGTTTTGAAATGTTTGGATTCACGTTTGTTGATATTACTGGCACAACCATTGTATATTAGACCTTTATTAACAATTCATCATATCAGATAAAGTATGTTTAAGAATTGTTGGGACTAGTCCTTTGGCATACTAGATTTAATTCATAAATGGATTTAATTTTATTTTGTATGTGAAATTTTGGGAGTTGCATGAGAATTTTTAGTGTCTAAACACTCAACTAATCCCTCTAACTAATTAGGAGTGGTTGGGGAAGTTGAGAGGAAAGTTTTCAAACATTCATATTCACTTATTGAATGCTTTGGAGACTACTAGTTTTACTTCCCATGTGTTACTAGTGACTGAGATTCATTAAAGGATACAAAACCCTTCATTTTGGGTTATTGTGTGTGGATTCAAATGTAGGTTTGATTTGGTTAATGTTTAAAAGAGATCAATAAAGTATTTAAAGATAATCTTACATGTTTGGAGAGGTTTGAGAGGCACTTATCATGACTGTACCCTCACAAACAATAGCATAGACTGGTTTTACTAAGTTTCCTTTCTCTATTTTGAGGTTTCCTTTCTCTGCCGCACGGGTACAGTCAGAGGGTTCATTGAAAAAATGATCCTTTGAATGGTTACTATGAATATGAGTGATTTGATATAGCATATTTCTCATTTTACTTGAAGTTTGGAATAGCTTGTGCAAGGGTGAAAGTACTTTTGATAATTTTGGTCGTGACTGTTCTTGTACACAGTCAGGAAATGTAACTGTCTAATGATTATATGTAATGTTGAATGGATTAAATTCTTTATTCTTGGTAGAAGTGAATGCAAGGAATAGCGTTGGTGTTAGGTTTCATTTATTATTGAATTCAATGGTTTCCAAGATGTGTTGATGAGTTTGCTCCTTGTTTAATGTTAACTATTCTTGCACAATCCACTCATACAATACTGAAATGCTATGTGATTAACAATTTCTATTTTTTCTATTTGATAACCACAGTCAACATTTCAAAATAGTGAATTGTCCTTGAGTACAAGCACCAATAACATCAAATAATGGAGATAAAGCATGGGCTAGGGCACGACACCATTAGATTAAAACTGAACCAAGGGCATGTTTACAACAAAGAAATAGAATGATAATAATATGCTGAAAATTCTATTTTGTTTAATACACACCAAAGGACCAGTCCCAACAATTCTTAAACATACTTTATCTGATATGATGAATTGTTAATAAAGGTCTAATTCCGGATTGCTAGCAGGAACGAAGATTTGACCTAGCCAAATCTTCCTTGTACCACACAAAAAAGTGTTTGATAACTATGTCTACTCCAACCTTAATTGTTTAAGAATTCATCATATCAGATAAAGTATGTTTAAGAATTCTTGGGAGTTCTATTACACCTTTGTTGTAAACATGCCATTGGTTTAGTTTTGTAAATTTGTTTTTTGTGTTAAATGCATTTAAATGGAACATTAAGCATAGTAATAATATACTTAATCAATTTGTAATTGGCAGATTAAATGCAAATTAGACCATTGTATATTAGACCTTTATTAACAATTCATCATATCAGATAAAGTGTGTTTAATAATTGTTGGGACTAGTTCTTTGGCATACTAGATTTAATTCATAAATGGATTTAATCTTATTTTGTATGTGAAATTTTGGGAGTTGCATGAGAAGTTTTAGCGTCTAAACACTCAACTAATCCCTCTAACCGATTAGGAGTGGTTGGGGAAGTTGAGAGGAAAGTTTTCAAACATTCATATTCACTTATTGAATGCTTTGGAGACTACTAGTTTTACTGTCCATGTGTTACTAGTGACTGAGATTCATTAAAGGATACAAAACCCTTCATTTTGGGTTATTGTGTGTGGGTTCAAATGTAGGTTTGATTTGGTTAATGTTTAGAAGAGATCAATAAAGTATTTAAAGGAAATCTTACATGTTTGGAGAGGTTTGAGAGGCACTTATCATGATTGTACCCTCATAAACAACGACATAGACTAGTTTTACTAAGTTTCTTTTCTCTATTTTGAGGTTCTCATTACCAAAGTGGCCAAAGACTATGTCAAGCTGATAAAATATGGGGATTCTCTTAACCGCTGCAAATCTTTGAAGGTTGCTACACTTGGACAAATGTGTACCATTGTTAAGAGAATTAGACCGAGTTTGTCTTACCTCAAACAGGTGAGGCAACATATGGAAGGGTTGTCATCTATTGACCCAAATACTAGGACTATTTTGATTTGTGGGTACCCTAATGTTGGCAAGAGTTATTTTATTAATTATGATGAGTTGTATCATTCCCATAATTTCCCATGCTTGCACCATGTGTACCCTCAAATATAGGATGTAAATCATTGTTCTCTTCTTGACCAAAGGCTGCCATTTCTTGAGGTAGTGGAGTTATGTCACTGTTATGAACTCAAAATTATGGTCATACCTTGGTGACAAATTTTAAAAAAAATACAAGCACCTTTTTTGTGCAATGGTCAGGCCCAACCTTTATATCTTGAATGCCAATGCTAGATGTCTCTTCTTTACTAATTAATCCATGTGACAAATCTATAGACTTGTGAGAATGAGGAAAGGAGCCTCTACTGTTCAATTTCAAAACTTGGGACTTTTCTTTCCTTCCATCTTCAGATTCACCACACACCACTAAATTTAGATTTTCCTCATAGTCTTATCAATTGAGAAGAGGAGTTGGTGTGTCAAATGAATTCCTATCCATATCAACTTCATGTTCTTCACCAATTTTTGATTCAAAATCAATCTTTGAGAAATCTGAATAGTCATCAAACCTCTCTTGAATGTCCTCACTACAAGGCACATGTCATCTTCATTTCATCTTCTTTTTATTTCATGTTTTAATCTTTAAGAACTTGATCAAGAACATAGGTTTTAATGAGATATCAATTTGATTTGCAAAGTTTGTGTTCTTTACAAATTTGAAAGGCTCTAATACTTACTAGGGCAGATGTGGATGTGCAACCTTATGCTTTTACTACTAAGTCTCTATTTTTTGGGCATACTGATTATAAGTATTTGACATATATAAAAAATGTTGCTAATTAAGGTTGATGAGATGATTATGCCTATCCTAAAAAAGACTATCAAATCATTATGCTTTCAAATCAATTACCTATTGGCGTATCCCTTGCGAGGGAGAGAAGCCAAACACATAAAGAAGATGCACATAA
Source organism: Chamaecyparis obtusa (assembly GCA_027943335.1). Taxonomy (NCBI): domain Eukaryota; kingdom Viridiplantae; phylum Streptophyta; class Pinopsida; order Cupressales; family Cupressaceae; genus Chamaecyparis; species Chamaecyparis obtusa. The sequence goes on from BSBK01003838.1 coordinate 94,619, forward strand.
AAATGACAGCTGAAAAAATTAAATGGAATACACCAAGAAGTACCAAATGATGAATGCTCAATTATTGTAATGGAAAAGCATCAGAACTGTCCATTTCTAGAACTTGATTTTCTAGTCTAAATGATTTTTCTAGAACTTGATTTTCTAGTCTTAATGATTTTTCTATAGTCCTAATGATTTTTCTATAGTCTTAATGATTTTTCTTTCATCCTAATGTTTGTTTCTCTTGATAAATCAGGCCTTGAATTTGAATTTTTGTTCACTATTTTATTTCAGCTTGATATGTCATTCATTTTTCATATACACAGAGACTACACATGCTGATGAAAAAATGAGCTATTTGATTATTCACTGTTCATGATTGTAAATGGTCAATATTTTTGATGGTAATCCTTGGTGTATTCCATTTAAAAATAATCATATTTCTATGACTATGATAAATGTCCCTCTGTGGGCCAATGAACTGTGGGCTTAGTTCCATGTTTTATTTCATTCTTGCATTTGAAATGTTAAATATGGGCTGTATATAGAGGTATTATGTGTATCGTTGTTGGTGATTATTTAATTGCAGTATTTTATTTTTTATTTGTTTTTCTTTGTTTTCTTGTTGTTTCTTTTCCATTTCTACAATATGGACATGTAATTTGCTTTGAGTAGTGTGCTTTATGTTGTGGGCTACAAGGCAGAGCCATTAGGCCTCTGTGACAGTCTGTTCAACTATTTAGCCTATTGATACCCTTGGTATATTGGACCACCCCTTGGAGGACATGAACACCATAGAGATGCTCAATATTATTACCTTGGCTCATTTGAAGGCACTTGTTTTGTTTTTCCTTGATGTTTCGAGGTCTTGTGGTTATAGTATTGTGCAACAGGCAACTCTGTTTCACATCATAAAACCTTTGTTTGCCAATAAGACTCTTATTGTAGTTTGTAATAAGATTGATTTGAAACCACTAGAGAAAAATCTACAAGCTTGAAGAAGTGGTATATTTTGGCAAATGAAGAGTGGAAAAAAGATGATATTCCTGAGATCATGGATGGACACAATGTTGCAGACTTTATTGATCCAGATATCTTGCAGAGGCTTGAAGAACTGGAGAGGGAAAAAGGGCTTAGGATGGTAGCTGAGGGTGACAAGGATGATGAGATGGGGGAAGTGGAGTTGAATCCTAATGAAAATGAAGCTTTGGCTGCAATTAGGAAGAAGAAGAAGATGCTTATCGTCGAACACAGATTGAAGAAGAGTACTATAGAGAGCATGCCTATCATACCAAGGAAGTTTGATAAGAACAAGGAATATGGCTTAAACCAAATGGGAAGACATATTTCTAGCCTAGGCTTGGATCCTTCGACAATTAGCTTGATAATAAATTATGATGTAGATGAGAGCTAAGAAATTAGCTTCCAAGAAAAATCTTGTAAATGAATTGTGTGTACCCCAATTCCCGTGCCCTCTGCGCATACCCAAAGGATATATTTGAAACAACAAGGGTAAGGCTTAAAGAAGTTAATTTTGCATCACTAGATAGATCTTTAAGCCTTACCCTTGCTGTTTCAAATATATCCTTTGGGTAAGCACAGAGGCCACAGGAATTGGGGTACACATAGTTCATTTATGGGATTTTTGGGAAGCTAATTGCTCATCTGTCACCTACTTCATTGTTATGAAGCTAACTGTCGTAGGATCTAGGCCCAAGATAGAAATATGTCTTTCCAAACACATAAAAAACATGCACATAAACATGACAGTTGAGAAACATAAATGTAGATATCACAATGGCTGAGAAACATAAATGTAGGCATCATGGTCATAATTTTTTGGAGACCACATAATTGAGTTGTATACCCATATGATGCAAAGCATCTACTACTCCTCCAGTTCTAGAGGAGAAGTGGTTGCTTTGCATTGTCTGGGTATACCACTCAATTATGTTGTCTCCAAAAACTTGTGACCATGATGCCTACATTCATGTTGATCGACTGTTGTGTCCCAGGACCCCTTATAACCCTTTCTGACCCTTTACAACCCTAAGAATACACATCTTAGAGGTCTTAAAATGTTGTAAAGGGTCATAAGAGGCTCCTATGAGGGGCCAGATGAGCTTCCACCTTCACGTGGTTGGCCCTATTAAGTAGAGAATGTTAAACTATTCTTGAAACAAAGAGAAGTTCAATAATTTAAGGTCTCAATCCCAGGAGATGGTGAAAAATGACGAGAATCAATGATGGAGAGTTTTTAGATACTGAGAAGACATATATGCAGTGGATGCCAGAAGGGATTTTTGTGAGATTTTCTAGATGTGGATATTTTCTAGAGAGGGTTTCCAGATTGAGTACCAGTGTAGAGATGATGATTCAATACTACATCTATAAAACCTTCACAAATATCCCTTTATATGGACTCCACTCATACCTCATCTCAGAATCTAGAAACTTTGGATATTGTTTCTCATCCATGCACAAAATGTGCTAGTGATCATATAAAATTACTTTTGTGAGACTAGGATCAATTGTGAGAAGGTAAACAACAAGATAATTTTATTGTATCTTTCATTTCTTTTATCCATTCATATTTTCTACCTTCTCTTATATTGGATACTATACAGTGTGCATAAAGGAAATGCGGTGATTATTCTCAACGATTGACAGGTATAAGTCTTCCAACCCTTACCCAATAGCTAGGACTAAAGATAGCAGGGCTCAAGATACCATCATAGTTGGTCTCCATCTTTGGTCCATATATTGACAAAACATTTTACATTTCGTTAGCTCATCAAATGCAATGATTTGAAAGAATTTAATGGATGATATTTTCATGTATAACATATATTATTTTAATTTGATAGTGAACAAATTTATCTACTTCATGTAATTGTATACATCGAGCATAGCCATAAAGAAGCATCCCCTCATGTGGCTTGAGTAATGTAGGCCATGGGAGGAGATGCTTCTTTATGGTTGTGCTCATAGTATACAAGTGCGCGGAGTCGATAAATTCATGCAACATCAACTTAAATAATATAGGTTATCATGAAAATATTATATTAAATTCTTTCAAATCCCCTCATTTGATGAGCTCAAGAAATGTAAATTTTTTTGTCAGTATATGGACCAAAGACAGAGGCCAACTATGATGGTTTCTTGAGCTTTGTTATCTTTACTATGCTACTCTGTCGCTTTTTTGACCGGTAGTAAATTTATTCTGACATAAGCTCTATACGTCTGACGGATTCTTGTGTTGGTAGTTTATTACATATCGTCAGATATTTGATAGGTAAACTATCAGAAGGAACCCCAATTTGATAGATTTGTGTGACGGGACTGCTATAAATTTGACGGGTTCTCCTGTCGGACATCTATTGCATATTCGTCACCTTTTCAACCAAAGAAACATCGTAAGAACCATTTTTTGATAGATTGATCCCATAGAAAAATTCCTATTTATGTGGCCTATTCTAACAGGAATCGATGTTGGAATACCGACGGTTATCACTTATGTCACCATTTCCAACGCAAAAATGCCGACGGACACTTTTGTCAAAGTTTCGACAAATAGGTGTTACAAATCCAACACATGGCCGTTAGAATTTGGCCTCAAATGTACTGGTGAGGGGTCAACACCTACTACAATAGCTATGCCCTTCCACCTGACTTGGAGTCTTTGTAGAGAAATCATTCGACCAAGTACTTCAGCAAGGATAATGAAAAGAAAGGGAGAGATAGGATCACCTTGTCTAATCCCTTTAGATGTTTCAAAGAAGCCTTGAGGGCTTCCATTAATCAAAACTAATATTCTTGGGGTATTTATACAGCTTCTAATCCATTTCAACCATCCATCAAAGAATCCAAACTTCCCAAGAAAACCCAGTAGAAAATCTCTATTGACATTATCATAGGCTTTCTTAATATCAACTTTAATCATCATCTTCCTCAACTTGGCTATTTTGACCGAGTGGATGGCTTCATGGGCAATGATAATGCCTTAAAAAAAATGACCTTTTTGGAGCAAAACCACTTTGCTCTTGTGAAATAATACTAGGAAGAAGATCTTTCAATCTATTGGCCATCACTTTGGTAATCACCTTATACACTATATTACAGAGAGCTATAGTTCTATAGTCATCAAAGGATTGACAATCCTTCTTTTTTGGAATGAGATTTATGAATGTATTGTTAAAATATTTTAAGATAAAACCTTTTGACCTGGATTCTTCAACAACATCTAAAAGATCCTCACCAATAAAGTGCCAAGCTTTCTGGAACAAAAGAGTAGGAAAACCATCCAGTCCTAGGGCCTCCCCCCCCCCTATGCTAAAAAGAGCCCTTTTAATTTCTGTTAAGGAAATAGCCTTCATTAAATCCTGATTATGATCATCAGTGATGCAAAAAGGAATAACATCTAAAATACTTTTATCCCATACTCCTCCTAGGGTATCAACAGAGAAACAATTTGAGAAATAATCCACAACAACCTTATTAATTTATTGTTTATCATGAAGGAGGACACCGTTGGGATCTTTGATAGAGAAGATCTTATTAGTGGCTCTCCAGAGTTTGACTGGCTTCTGAAAGAACTTAGAGTTTCTATCCCATTCTTTCAACCATAGATCTCTAGATTTTTGCCTCTAGAACATTTCTTCTCTAGCTAGAATCTCTTTATATTCACTGGTAAGGTCTTTCTCCAACTAAAAATCCTCTTCATTCATACCAACATTTATAACTTTGGAGTTAAGATTTCCAAGTTTCTTCTAGGATCAGTTTATCCACAAAGATGTTCTTAAAGACTTCTCTATTCCAAATCTTAATTTTCTCTTTTAAAAACTGCAACTTCTTAAAGAATATAAAATCTTTATTACCTGATAAGGGAGGGGCTTCCTTCCACCATTTAGCAACAAGACACAAAAAGTTATCCACTCTAAGCTACATAGATTCAAATATGAAGGGAGCACACTCCAGGGTTCCATCCTCTTGAATATGAAGATGGATAGGAAAGTGGTTTGATCCCACCAAAGGCTAAATCTCTGCTTGACATAGCCAGTTAGAGTTTTCCCAATCACCAACCAACATGAATCTATCTAAATTTTTAGCAACATTAAGAAACCCAACTCTTCTTTTAGTCCATGTGAAATCACCATTTCTCAATGGAACCTCCATAAAACCATTATTATGGAAAAAGTCAGCAAAATCATAATGGCTCTGTCCCTGCACTAGTAAATTTTACCCTATTTTTCGACGAGAAATAGTCAAATTTTCTACACCAATTGGTCTAATAGATGACCAAAACTATCGTCGATCTTTTTTTGTCAATTAATCTACATGGAAAATAAAAGTCAAAATTTTGACTATATAAGTGGTTGAATTATCCATTGAATCAATCCCTTGGAACTGGAAGAATAAGACGTCAAATGCATAGCATTCTCATCGATTCTACTGCTGTAAAGGTCAAAATTGAGACCATTGATTAGTTGAAATATCCATGATAGTTCGATGAAGTGGCCATCAAATGCATAGCATTCTCGTCGAGCACAGTGTTGTGTAAAGGTCAAAAAATAGACCAATACTAATTTTTGGTTTAAAAAATGCGACCAGACAAGCTCACCAATGTTCATAACTAGGTTTGATCTTCATCCTAGGAATGAAAGTTCGGCCTCCTTTAGCTTCTAATAGGCTAGGCTTCTATTGCATGGTTTCATTTATTGTCTTTCATTTCAATGTTATCTATATTTGTGTTGTTAAACTTGTCTGAGGTTTACTGGTTTTAGATTCACCTTCTTTAGTTAGAGATCTCTCATTTTTGTTCTATTAATTACTTTTATTGCTCTTGGAATTTTTCTTAACACTGACTTAATATCCTAAACCATTTACTTTTTGAGTCTCATTGATTTACTTTGGTCATTTTGGTACATAAAAAAATTTCATTTTAGTTTGTACTTTTCTTTTTCTATTTTATTGGTGCTCTGCTTTTACCTTTTTCAGTTTTCTTATTATTTGAACAATTGTCATATTATGGATACAAGTACTTATTTTGAATTCTTAGCTGATATTTTGCCCTTCGGGTAATCCAGATCACATTGATAGAAATAAATTTAAGACTAGAAAAAGGTTTAATAGGGTTCAAGATTCGCTGAAATTTATATCTATGTGATTTTCCAAGAAGTATTTTGAGATACAGACTTGTGCAATCCAATCTCCCAAGGAATAGACAACACCAGTTATCACCATCTATGCAAAAACAAGATTTGTCTTCAAGGCCTCTTCATACGCAGTCCAGTTATGCACATGAGCATATCTGACAATCTCATAGAGGGTCCATCCTTGAAAACAAAAGCACCATTTCAGTTTGAATATTGAATATATACAAATATAATGATGAAAGAAAAGAAGACAATCATACGCTCTCTAATTTTGAGGTATAGAATAGCAAATATAAGCTGAAAAGCCAATAAAAAACATAAGAGACAAATCACACTTCAAGAAAGCACAAAAAGAAAAGAAAGATAAGTTCTTATCAGGCCACTAAAAAGCTTTCGGTATTTTAGATAATACATCACAGGTATTTATTTGTATTCTGAAGCCTTGTTATAGAAATTTGTTTTTATTAATCCTCAGAATTAGTTAGCGAATCTTCTTCTTTCTTTCTAAATTCATGGATGATTCTATTTTTCTGCAGTAAATAGCATATGTAATAGATAAAGATGAAATCAACAACAAATATCTACCTCTAAATACAACTCCAAATGAATGAATAAAAGAAGAAAATGATAATGCTGATTGGGTATCCAGTAAATTAAACAGTTTAATCATGCAAATAGATGTGGATATTCATAGCCTCAAGAAAATTCAAATTGACTAAGAAAGCTTCGTTTACCTACAGATTTGTGTGCTTGTTTGAGTTTGATATGTAGATCAAGTTGTACAACCTTCAGAATAGATCCTATTCAAGTAAGGTCATACAACTTGATCTGCGTATCAAACTCAAACAAGCACACAAATCTGTAAGTAAATGTTGATTAAATATTTTATTTTTAATAGCAATTTAAAAGGCTATTTAAATGTTTTGACGGTTTGATAAGAACAAAATTGGTATTCAGATATAAATTATTGAGCTTCTCTTTGTTTCGATAATAGTTTAACATTCTCTACTTAACAGGGCCAACCACGTGAAGGTGGAAGCTCATTTGGCCCCTCCTAGGATCCTCTTATGACCCTTTACAACACTTTAAGACCTCTAGGATGAATTCTTAGGGATCGTGAAGGGTCATAAAGGGTCATAAGGGGTCCTGAGACACAACAATTGAGAAACATAAATGTAGGCATCATGGTCCAAAAACCAAAGATAAGGATCTATATATGGTTTTTGGATCCATAGTGTCAACTTAGAACTGCAGGAGTAGTGGTTGTGTTGCATTTTCTGGGTATAGCATTCAATTATGTTGTGTCTCCAAACAATTGGGACCATGATGCCTACATTTATGTTTCTCAGTTGTTGTGATACCTACTTTTGTGTTTTGTAGCTATCATGTTTATTTGCATGTTCTTTGTGTTTTGCTTCTCTCCCACGCATCGAAAATAAGTTTTTTCCCACTCTAAATCAAGAATGCACATGCAACACAAGCAAAATATGCACATATAGCAGGTGGAGTTGAAAAAACACAACATGTTTACATTTTCACAATGGTCTATAACTTAAAATACGCAATTAAAGACCTCTATAAAAAATGCAACCCTGTTGTGTTTTTCAACTCCACCTGATATCCTATGTATATGAATTGAGATTGCATATTGAACTAGGCTTCTCTTTCTGTATTGCTTGAAACCAAGAGACTGTCACAATTAACATCTAAATGGCACGTCTCATCATCACAACTAATCCACCTTAAACAATTGAATATGTTTTCTTGTATTAAATATTCATTAATCAAAATTTGAATAGAAAATGTATACCTTGAGTACTACAATTCACATTAGAATCGATGCCTCCATTGTGCTCAGTCGGTGCAGTATCAATATCAACAGGTTGCATTCCAATGTAAATAAAATAGATGTAGATTTAGATGATGATATCACATAAATCCCTAATTCACAGTCTATTAGGGATTTCTGCGATATCGTCATCTATATCTATAGCTATTGCCTTTGTACGTTGTTGCAGGTGCTTTTCCCCTATTTGATATTTATCTTCAAGTGTCCACACTCATTCTGTTGGTTGTTGCCAGTGGGTCACAATCAGTGATTGGGAGAGCCCTGTTTGGCACCAGTCATGTAGTACAAGCACGAGAATTGAGTTTTTTAGCATGACTGGGAAGAAGCTAGAATAGGATGTAGAAGCAAAGGAGGTATGTGCTGAATGCATATGTTTCCAATTTCTATCGTACTTGAGCATTATAATTTTGAATGGTTTGCATGCATTGTCCATGACTTCACATCACACATGTATCCTTATTATCCTTCTATAAAACATTACAGTTTAATTTATGTGCCACTTAGTTCCAAAACCCTAATCTTTTCATATCAACATGCGATAGAGTTTTTTGTCCAAACTCTATCGCATGTTGATATATAAAAATTTCCCAGCCCATGCCAAAAAACTCAATTCTAGTGCTTGTACTGAGACCTTAAATTATTGAGCTTCTCTTTGTTTTGAGAATAGTTTAACATTCTCTAAGAAACATAATTGTAGGCATCATGGTCACATTTTTTTGGAGACAATGTAATTGAGTGGTATACCGAGACAATGGAGAGCAACTTCTGCACCTCTGGTTCCAAGTTGTTCTCCATCCCACAGTGTCAACTTGGAATCGGAGGTGCAGAAGTTGCACTCTATCTAGGTATACAACTCAATTATGTTGTCTCCAAAAAAATGTGACCATGATGCCTACAATTATGTTTCAAGAATAGTTTAATTAACATTCTCTACTTAACAGGGCCAACCACGTGAAGGTGGAAGCTCATCTGGCCCCTCCTAGGATCCTCTTATGACCCTTTACAACACTTTAAGACCTCTAAGATGAATTATTAGTGATCGTAAAGGGTCATAAAGGGTCATAAGGGGTCCTGGGACACAATAATTGAGAAACATAAATGTAGGCATCATGGTCACAATGTTTTGGAAACACAACATAATTGAGTGGTATACCCAGATGATGCAACACAACCACTACTCCTGTAGTTCTAAGTTGACACTGTGGGATCCAAAAACCAAAGATAAGGAATCTATATATGGTTTTTGGATCCACAGTGTCAACTTAGAACTGCAGGAGTAGTGGTTGTGTTGCATTTTCTAGGTATAGCATTCAATTATGTTGTGTCTCCAAACAATTGGGACCATGATGTCTACATTTATGTTTCTCAGTTGTTGTGATACCTACATTTATGTTTTGTAGCTATCATGTTTATTTGCATGTTCTTTGTGTTTGGCTTCTCTCCCTCGCATCAAAAATAAGATTTTTCCCACTCTGAATCGAGAATACGCGTGCAACACAAGCAGAATATGCACGGATAGTAGGTGTAATTGAAAAAACACAACACATTTACATTTTCACGATGGTCTATAACTTAAAACATGCAATTAAAGACCTTTATAAAAAATGCAACCCTATTGTGTTTTTCAACTCCACTTGATATCCTATGTATATGAATTGAGATTGCATATTGAACTAGGCTTCTCTTTCTGCATTGCTTGAAATGAAGAGACTGTCATAGTTAACATCTAAATGGTGTGTCTCATCATCACAACTAATCCACCTTAAATAATTGAACATGTTTTCTTGTATTAAATATTCATTAATCAAAATTTGCATAGAAAATGTATACCTTGAGTACTACAATTCACATTAGAATCGATGCCTCCATCGTGCTCGGTTGGTGCAGTATCAATATCGACAGGTTGCATTCCAATGTAAATAAAATAGATGTAGATTTAGATGGCGATATCACAGAAATCCCTAATTCACAGTCTATTAGGGATTTCTGTGATATCCTCATCTATATCTATAGCTATTGCCTTTGTACGTTGTTGTAGGTGCTTTTCCCCTATTTGATATTTATCTTCAGGTGTCCACACTCATTTTGTTGGTTGTTGCCAATGGGTCACAATCAGTGATTGGGAGAGCCCTGTTTTGGCACTAGTCATGTAGTACAAGCACTAGAATTGAGTTTTTTGGCATGGCTGGGAAATTTTTGTATATGAACATGCGATAGAGTTTTTTGTCCAAACTCTATCTCATGTTGATATACAAAAATTTCCCAGCCCATGCCAAAAAACTCAATTCTAGTGCTTGTATGGAGACCTTAAATTATTGAGCTTCTCTTTGTTTCAAGAATAGTTTAACATTCTTTGAGAAACATAATTGTAGGCATCATGGTCACATTTTTTTGGAGACAATGTAATTGAGTGGTATACCTAGATGATGGAGAGCAACTTCTGCACCTCCGGTTCCAAGTTGTTCTCCATCCCGCAGTGTCAACCTGGAATCGAAGGTGCAGAAGTTGCACTCTATCTGGGTATACAACTCAATTATGTTGTCTCCAAAAAAATGTGACCATGATGCCTACAATTATGTTTTGAGAATAGTTTAATTAACATTCTCTACTTAACAGGGCCAACCACGTGAAGGTGGAAGCTCATCTGGCCCCTCCTAGGAACCTCTTATGACCCTTTACGACATTTTAAGACCTCTAAGATGTATTCTTAGAGGTCATAAATGGTTGTAAAGGGTCATAAGGGGTCTTGGGACACAATAGATGAGAAACATAAATGTAGGCATCATGGTCACATCTTTTTAGAGACAATGTAATTGAGTTGTATACCCAAGCGATGGAGTGCAACTTCTGCACCTCCAATTCCAAATTGACACTACGGGATTCAAAGACCATAGATAAAGAATAAATTTAGAGAGCGGAGGAGGGCCATAATGACAAAAATAATACATGACTAACCTCAAGTTAAATGAGGCAACTGCAAACATTTTAATAGATTTTTATTATTAAATAATGAAATTTGCATATACTAGTGTTCTAAGCCCCCTCATTACACAATTTATTATTGTAAGCCCCCTCTAACTTACACATCTAGAAAATGAAACTACAACCTATTGGGATTGAGACAAACCTTATAGAACAACAGCAGCTAGGAATGATCACTTTCCAACATCTTTTGAATACATCTATTGGAGGACCTTGTATTCATGAGCTACACCTTGTATTCATGAGCTACAAATGTATTCAAAAGATGTTGGAAAGTGATCATTCCTAGCTGCTGTTGTTCTATAAGGTTTGTCTCAATCCCAATAGGTTGTAGTTTCATTTTCTAGATGCGTAAGTTAGAGGGGGCTTATAATAATAAATCATGTAATGAGGGGGCTTAGAACACTAGTATATGTAAATTTCATTATTTAATAATAAAAATCTATTAAAATGTTTGCAGTTGCCTCATTTAACTTGAGGTTCATCCTATATTATTTTGGTCGTTATGGACCTCCTGCGCTCTCTAAATTTATTCCTTATCTATGATCTTTGTATCCCATAGTGTCAACTTGGAATCGGAGGTGCAGAAGTTGCACTCCATCATTTGGGTATACAACTCAATTACGTTGTCTCCAAAAAATTGTGACCATGATGCCTACAATTATGTTTCTCAGCTATTGTGAAATCTGCATTTATGTTTCTCAGTTGTCATGTTTATACCTTCTCTCATTTGCTGGTGTAATTCCTCTTTGAGTATCCCCATTCTCCTTTGCATCCAAAATGAACTCATTCCAATCCCTCACTGGAATAAAGAGGGACTTCATACCACACTGCGCTCAAACTTCAGTGAGACTTCATACCATGCAGCATTCGTAGATTACGTCCAATGCATTATTTACACTTTTATTGGTGAGAAAACTCTTGAAAACATGCAAAAGAGATTGCATTCAACCATGCTGTTTACATGACACATGTAGTTTACTCTTGAAAACATGCAAAATAGATTGCATTGATAGCAGATTGGGGCTCACCTGAGCCATAAACATGAAGAATTATTCTAAAAAAAGATGTAAACCAAATATATGTGCACTTGAGGCAAAGCGAAGTTATGTCATTTCAATATTAAAATATTAGTTACAATATGAAAATACTATACTAACTAATTCCTGAGTTCATCTCTGCATATGGTCGCAAAAAAGATATGCGATTACAATACAGAGAAGGCATCGTAAAAATATAATTTTAGAATTTGCCCTAGCCTAACACGTTTTGCACTCAAATCCTTCATCGCAGATAAGTGAAGATGGGCGGATAGATGCAGATGAGTTGTCATCAACCCAAGTAAAGTATCCGCAACCATTATTTCCCTATGATACCCTATCTACATTAGTTCTTATATTATAATGAATAGTATTTACATTAGAAACTTTAAATATATACACATTAGTAACCTTTTTTCAATTAGGGCAGCACCAAAATTGTCGTCTAGGGTTGTTCAATGTTCGTGAAGTCTTCAACACACACTTCCCACGACCACATTGATAGTTTGGCACATTGACAAGAGTCATCGAACCTATATCAATAATGCACTGCACCATCGTTGCTACATTTATTATTTTTATATGATTATTTTTATATGAAATACACCAAGGAGTACCATCAGAAGTATTAACCATTTACAATAATGAAAAGTAAACCTAAATCAAATAGCTCTTTTTTTTATCAGCATGTGTAGTCTGTGTGTATATGAAAAATGAAAGAAATATGAAGCTAAAATAAAATAGTGAACAAAATAGTATTCCACATAGAGTGAATGAAATATACCATCAAAAGAAGGTGACAAAATCCTATCTCGAAGCACATACATAGGAAATAAAAAAGGGACAAAAGACAAGAAATAAGAAAAATAATTTATACTATAATAAAAAAAAGAAACACTCTTTGTCAACAATTTCCAAAATCATTAGGACTATAAATGGATGGTTCTGATATTGCTTTTCCATTACAACAATTGAGCATTCATCATTTGGTACTTCTCGGTGTATTCCATTTAAGTTTTTCAGTTGTTGTGTTTATGTGCATGTTCTTTATGTGGTTGGCTTCTCTCCCTCGCAAGGGATATGTCGATAGGTAATTGATTTGAAAGCATAATGATTTGATAGTCTTTTTTCAGGATAGGCGTAATCATCTCACCAACCTTAATTAGCAACATTGGTGTCCTATCATTCCACAAGTGCAAGATGGTAAGGGTCTATTCAAGGGTCCTATCATTGCATATGTGTATATATACATATATGCACACATGTGTATATATAGTACACATACACATGTGTGTATATGTGTATACATGTGTGTATATGCACACATATATACACATATGCACACATGTGTAAATATACACACATACACAAATGTGTGTACATGTGTGTGTATACACATACATACACACATATACAAACATTTAAACATGGACAATCAAGTTGTGGTTGACCAAGTGAATTTTGAGTGGGAAAGTCAAAACTCAAGGTGGAATTGATTTATCAAGTAAGACAACATTTTTGAACAACTTGGAGTGTACTGATTTCAATTAACTCAATGCTCATGGAAGGTTTCTTCAATTGCAATGCTGGTAAGCATTGTGTGACAACAAACAATACTGTAACACATCTATGAGTCTATGAGTTAATACCATGAAATGATCATTATATGATGATCCAAATCATAATATATGCTCCTCCTTCAGACTAATCTGCTACTACTGCACTGTACCTACAAACTTCATCAAAGAAACCCTCACCGTTTCATTACAGTCAATGATGATTAGCACTGTTCCTGCATAAAAGATGTTAGAATATCATATAAATACATGTTAGATGAATGCTTCCCATGAAATTTGGGCCCTTGGAATTGATGGGAAGGCCATATCTTGGTGAGAACCTAGACTGTTGCAAAAGAAACTCAAAACTTATAGCCTATCAAGTAACCCCAGGCATCTAAACAATTAACACAGAATATACAAAATATATTCAGGCCAATAATTGATGACAGTGAACTTCTAATTCATCACAATGAATGGAAATAGGCTTCTAGTATATCTCTACACTTCCCACAATGAAAACTTGTTCAAATTTGCAGAGAATCAAAACATTTTATGTTATATTGTGAATGAAAACTTGTTCAAATTTGCAGAGAATCAAAATATGTTATATTGTGATGATATCAAGATTTATGTAGGTGTTGTCTTATTTCCATATTATATGACCTCAAAATACATCAATCAATGTTTACAAACTTGGATTAATCACAATGAATATTTGAGCCCTACAATCTTAGGATAATTCTCAAAGATATGCTCATTATTTTATAATATCCCAGTCCCCTCATATTTCTATTTTAAAATTATCTATTTTTTATTCAAGTTTATAGTACGAGTAAGTATATATCCTTATATAATTAAGACCATGACTAAGTAAAGTTACATAGCATATCCCCACTCTTATATAAACACTTAGCATATATAGAGACAATGAAATATCAACATACATATTGCAAGTAATGTAATGAATAATAGGACTCTCTTCAAATATCTATAAGGAACTTTCCATGACTTTCTGATTGACGATGATAATTTCTCCATTATGAGGGAACTTAAAAAATTCATGGATAGTAGAAGGTATAACTCTCATTAAAGTAAGCCAAGGATGACCTAGTCTTACTTGGAATTGATTGGATTTAGGAATAGTGACAAAGGTGACAATATAAGAACTTCTTACCAACTTCAATAGGAAGGGTCATAAAACTTATGGTAGAACAAGTAAAACAATCATGCACCTTAAACATGACATCGGATTTTTCATAAGTTTCTTGATGAAATTGTTAGGTAAAGAGATGTTATTTGGTAATAATAGTCACCATACATAGGATCAATAAGCACTCCTCAAAAGAGCTCTTGATTAATCTTCATAGTAATGTATAGGGGTCCATCAACAACCTTAATAGTTTCCTTGATATCAAAGGTTATGAAAGGTTCAAGCCTAGGTTTTGGAATAGGTTTAGGTTTCTCAATAAGGTTGACTACATTATTTTACACATTATATGTAATGTCAACATTCACTGATTAGCAGGTATTTCAAGTCTCCAAGTGAGGAGTTCACTATCCCTGGCAGTTCTCTATTGGTTTACAATAGTGCTTCTTCCCATAATCAAACAATGGATTTGATTCCAACCTAAGATTACATAAAACCCCTCATAAAATTTCAAAACAATAAGAATACAGTCTTCATTCATAGTCACTGTCACTGTTCCTCAAATCAGTGATTAGAAAAGGCAATTAAAATGTCCCTCAAATCATTAATCAGTTGATTATTATATAAGCTCCTCAAGCATGAGTTGGAGAGGACTACATCAAAACCAAAAACATTAATCAGTTGATTATTATATAAGCTCCTCAAGCATGAGTTGGATGATGTGGATTATGTAGATATAAGAACTAATGTATCCATATCATCCAACTCATGCTTGAGGAGCTTATATTATTTACTGTCTCATAATAGTAAGATTGGTACCTATCCTAGTAAGTCATTATGAGACAGTAAATATGATCTACATCCAATCTTGGTCCACAAGCATGAGTTGGATGATGTGGATTATGTAGATATAAGAACTAATGTATCCACATCATCCAACTCATGCTTGAGGAGCTTATATTATTTACTGCCTTTTTGCTTTGGCATTTGTCATTATTTTTGAGAAATTCAGTCTATAAAAGGATGGTGAACATAAATGACAGTCCAATAGATGGAAATTCAAGTCCCATAAATATCAGTGGATAGTGCTAAAACAAAATTATGACAGCCTTCATGTTGAAGTGATAGTCTTGCCTAAGAAAATAGTGAACAATTGTAAGTCCAAACATTAAGGCTGTGTAGAAACAGTCTATAAAAGCTTACAAGCAAGACAAAAATGGCCTTTGAAAACCTTGGATGGCATGTTGATAATGGTTTCCATATAGAAATAGAAAAGGAAAACCATAGAATAGTCAATCCTATGAAGAATTTAAAAGGCTAAAATGGAAGACAATCTAAATGGTCATGTGACAATCAAAAATGTTGTTGGAGTTGAACAAAGCAAACTAGGCCAAGGGAATGATGAACTAATAGGTATAATAGTCAATATTAAACAAGTTGGTGTCAAAAGAACATTGATCTCAAAGGATTTTTAGTTAATCGTGAAGGTAAAATTTTGAAGACAGCTGAAGACAACCAAAAATCAAAGTATAGCCACAAGAAACATCACAATGAGGACAATCATCCCATGACAGTCATGCCAAACAACAATGAGCATGCAGTAGTTCTTGATGGAAGATCAAAGGAGAGTAGACATCAAGTCAAGTTTTTGCAAGAAGTACATGAAATATTTTAGAGGCTCAGTAGCATGACTCACGAACAGTATGGAGGATAAGGTGACAGTCCACTAAAGGACATTCATCCAAGGCAGCATTATGCAAAGGATAGTACTAAAAAATGATAAGTTTGGTAATGATGGATGATGGAAAGGTCAATGAGAAAAGTATGAATGGATTGGATCAATGGATTGGAATGGATATGTGCAGAGTATAGAAGAGTTTAGAATGATGTTAGAGTTTCTTGTGGTTGAGAAGGCAAAGCCATAGTGCTTAGGGGAATAGTGTGATGACTGTCCCAACTAGAGAATCACAACTTGTAGAGTCACTGCCTTTAGAAATTGGTGAATAAATTAGATAATGTAGGGTACGGTGGAAGTTGTTTTTGCAAGAGGATAAATCTCATATTGTTAATAGGAAATCTTATGCTCAAGGGAATTTTCTTGAGAATGGAGGAAGAGGAAGAGGATGAGGGGCTCTTAATTTATATAATCAATTTCTATAATTCTTTAAGTACTTTTTTAAGGCTCTTTGTGATTGATCTATAAATACTCTTCACTAAGGGTGGGGATGGTTTTTAATCTTCATTATATTCCATAAATACTCTTCAGTAAGGAGGAGTGTAGCTTCTAATTTCTTTCATTCTTCTATATAATAAGTACTCTTCGTTAAATGTAAGGGTGACTTTTAATCTTCACTATTGATCTATATTATTCTTTAAGTACTACCCTTAACTAAATGTAAGAATGCCTTTTGTCTTCACCATTGATCTCTATTTTGAGTATTCTTCACTAAGTAATAAATGTCTATGTTTAAATATAATAACACCTATTTTCTCGCTATACCTTTTCTTTCTTGTTTATCTTAACTTAAATCTTTACAAAGTAATCAGTTTTCTATTGGTGTATTGATGTTTGATTTCAAATTATAAATTTTAATAGTTATAAGGTATGTGTATCCATTAATTTTAAAAATTATTAGGAATATGTATCATTTTATTTTGTTCAAGATCTTCAAACTAATGATTTATAAGCTTAATGTGGAGATTGAAATATAAATTAAAAATTAATTAAGAAAATGATATTTGTAAAAAAAAATTAGGAAATGATGAAGAGGATTTTGCTCTGCAACTAGGGTAAGTAGATTGATCAGTTTGTTGTACCTCCCACATGTGTAATTTATTCCCTCTCCAAGATGATGGTTGAGATTTGTTACTAACATTGTAATCTAGATTGGAGATGTGTAATTTATTCCCTCTCCAAGACGATGGTTGAGATTTATTGGGCATTAAGCCTTGCTTGGACCTCTTCCTATGCCCCTCTTCTTCTACCTCACCGTTTCTTGATCTCTTCATGTTAAGAGTAGTTTGACAAGGGAACCTATGGATGAATGGATTAAAAGCTCTCACTCTCTGATGCCTATTGATGAATTGTCGATGAATGGATTGAGCAGCTGAATTACAAGTAATGTATGACATGTGAGGTTACCCTATTCTTTAGGACTCATTTGCAATAAACCTAGACCATTTGAATTTATTCTATGTGCGGGTTGTTGACCAGTGATTGGTAGAACTGTGGCTTGATTCAGGGCTCAGTGATTAGGCACCCCTTTGGACACAGCTTCCAGTCAATGCAAAGATTAGGGTTTTGGAACTAAGTGGCACATAAATTAAATTGCAATGTTTTATAAAATGCCAATAAGGATACATGTGCGATGTGAAGTCATGGACAATGCATGCAAACCGTTCAAAATTATAATTCTCAAGTACGATATAAATTGGAAACATACGCATTCAGCACATACCTCCTTCGCTTCTACCTCCTTTTAACCTTCAACACATACGCATTCAATACATACGCATTCAACACATACCTCCTTCACTTCTACCTCCAGTTCTAGCTATAATCATCTAAAAATGGTCATCTAGACTATTAGCCCCTTTTGCTAAAATTATCAATTGCTTATTCTTGATCAAATCCTAATTCTATCATTTATTCGATTATATTCTATGGGCTAACCATCTTATCCTAAGTCTTTATTTAATTAAAAGGAATCTCCTCCTCTTTTAATTAAATAAAAATCCCCCCACTTTTCCTCTTATCCTAAGTTGCACAAATAAAGCATTATTCTTATTTTAAAAAGAAGAAAATCACTTTTTGTCTCATATGGGCACAAAAGTCAACTCTTATTTTCTCATTGGGGGATACTTGTGCACATGGATTTCTCCTCTTTGATTCTCCAACATTGATTAAATCTTTTGCCTCTTAATCTCCATGGTCCATTCCTTCTCATTTCTTATAAAAGGAGAGCTCTCTTCTTCATTCTAGATCCCCAACTTTTTATGCTAATGTTATGCTGCAGGTTTTCTAGGTCAATTTGGAGCTTTTGAAGATTTGGAGCATTCTTGGATTTTGCATCCACATGCTATCATAGTTTCATTTCTTGCATTATCATAGCATTCATAGCTTCATATTTGGCTTAGTTTCCTTTATGCTTTAGATTACTTCATGTAGCTTAATTAGGAGGCTTTGTAATACTTGCATATTTCCTTTCATAGCTTAGTTGCATTGTTCTTTCATTTCCATAGCTTAGCTTGCATTTCCATTCTTAGCATAGCTTGCATTTCATCTCCATTTGGATTCTTGAAGATATTGGCATTCTTTCCCTTGTCTCATTGAATCTCCCATTGCATGGTTTACTAGCAAGGTTATTGGCTTAATAGCTCTAGCTGAGAGCACTCTTAAAACCCTTGCACTCCATGCCTCAGGAGCTCTAAATCGATTTCTCAAGGTTTCCAATCCATGGATTCTCTTGGAAGAAATGATTTAGAGAAGTGCACTATTTAGTGTGTACACTAGCTTCTTCCTTCGCGCGCGCTGAAATGAAATGAAGTTTCAAACTTTTTTTTTTTCTTTAAGTTATGCCCGTGTTGGTTGAAATTTTGACTAACACAATGTTAGTCAAAATTTCAACCAACATGGGCATGTATTAAATTTTATTTATTTTTCCTTCTATAATGTGACCAACCTAAACATTTCTATTTGATGGTCGAATTGTTTAGTCAAAATTTAAGGTCAAATGTACTAGTGCTGCCAACCTTTACCACCTAGCTTCTCTTCCACTCTTAGAACAACATTAAAATAACCCCCTAAGATACATAACATATTTTCATAATTTGAGATATCATTCCAAACCATTTTATTTTTAGTAGGATTGTTAGGGCCATAAATATTAAAGATCAAAAACTCCATAAGAAGTTGTCTAGAATTCACCTTAGCAACTTGCCAATTTTGATTAGCCTCAATAATATGAATGTCTACACTATCAAGATTCCATAACAAACCCAGACCACTAGAAGCACCATTTGAACCAACCCAACCACTCATCCATTTACCAAAAACATTCTGAAAGAAACCCACATCTAAATCCTTAATTTTTGTCTCCTGAAGACACATAATGTCTGATTTCATTTGATCAAGACCTCTTTTGGTCAAATGAAGCTTGTCAGGGGAATTGTAGCCCCTGACATTCCAAGATAATATTTTCATTACTTCCAGGAGGGGACTTTTGAATAGCCTTGACCCGATCTCAATAGCTTAGTTTGGTTAGAAGCATTCCCAACCAAGGCAAGCTTCACCTGAATCGACTTAGGTCCTCTTTTACACTTTTTTCCTAACTTAGACTTAGAAATTTTGGATATAGTCCGCTCAATCCTTTCGATTCAGTTAAACCTTGTTCTTTAGAGAAACCCAAGTCATCTTCCTCATCAATATAATGAGGGGAGTCACAATCATAATTAGAGTCAATACTGTTATCACCACTATCTCTAGATGTTTTCAATAGGTTATCCAATTGCCTTATAGGAGATATTTTGATGTCTTTGAACATAGATTCATTGAAATACATACTTCTCCCCAAAGGAGATCATGGAGTCTCAGCAATAAACTGATTCTCACTACTCTCTAGTTCACTTAAGGGTTTATCAAATATCCCTTGTCCTTCCAAAGCAGCCCTATCGTTTAAAATCGATTCCAAAAAGGTATTAGGAACGCAATCCATATCTTCAAAATTATCCAACTCATTGGGGATGAGATCATCTACAACCATAGCCAAGGATGTATTGCCCACATAAACTCTATCCTGGGGAAGTGTAACCTTTTCATCATTGTGTTCAGGAAGAGGTATACATAGGGTTTCTTTAACAACTTACCCAGAGAACCAATCAAACTGATCTTCACTATTTAACTGTGATCTTTGCTCACCCTCCTGAAGGGTATCTACTAACCATACATCACTATCATTAATCAGAGGACTTGGGTTGAATATCCTATTCTCATCTAGCATCTACATCTCCCAATTTAAGGGATCCTGCAAACCCTTGGCTTTGTTTAAAGTAGTGATTTTACAAATATCATCTAATAGTTGGTTGGCTTCAAGATTCTTCCCTTTCTCCATAATACTATCCTTATTGGAATAATGAGCTAGAAGATCTCCAGCATCCAGATCAAACATGATCTATTGATGCCATTCCCCTTCAAAAGAACCAAGCACAAAAAAATTTGGGAGTTCATGAATCTCCTCCATCAGCACAAGAATTCTAGGATAATATAAAAAATCTATTGTGTTTAAGGCTTCTTCCATTCTATTGAAGGTTCTGAATAGTGGAAAAATGGAAGCTTAGCAATGTACCTAACATTCAACACTTATTCATTTGAATTGAAATTGGAATTGGAATAGCATAAGTAAATCTAGAAATACTTGAAAATTAATTTGGTCAAGATACATACCTCATCATGAAATTGATTTAGAAATACCTATTTTCTAAAGTCTGTGTGAGGTTTCAAAAGATTCTGCAACCAGATCTGTGATCAGAAAGCTGAGATAGAGAAAACCCAAAAAAGTTTCATCTTTCTAGTAGCAGGTTGACTTTGACCCTCATAAAAGGTCAAAGACTACATTTTTATTCTGATGATCAATTCTAACTTTGTTCACATAACTCAAAAGCTCGGTGAAAAAGGTACTCAAATCTGTCCTTTGATTCCCAAAACAACGACTGTAGATATCTGAAAAAGAGGGTTTTTGGGGTGGCTATATAGGGTTTTGGCTTAGTCAAACCCCCATTTTGGTGATCTCCACCTCCATGAATATCTGATTGAAATAGAATGTGTGTGTCTATGTATTGAAAGTGTAATGCCAAGATCTAATCCTCTAGATCAAAACCCTAGCATGAATATGTATGAAACAACAATGCATAGATTTGAATGAGATAGAAAAGCATACCAAGCCCCCAAGGCTAAAGTACTTCTACCAAACTCACAATCCATAATTGTTACTCCATGATTGAATCTTTGAATGCTTGGAAGTTGATAATGGTGGATCAAGGAAGAAAGGATCTCTCTTGCTCCAAATATGTGTTCACAAAGATGCTTGATGTCAACAATGGCTTGATCTTCTATATCCTCTTGCTATCTTGCATCTTCACCATTCCTTTCTTGCTTGAAATCTTCCTTCTCATGAAATTGACTCCTTGAGAGCACTTGATCATGAGAATGCTTGGTTGTACTTGGTGAAAATGAATGTAAATGAGAGTCTTTATATAGAGGTTTCAAGGTGAGGCTCCTAGAGCAATGTGAGGATCCATAATTCAAATTTCACCTTGAATTAAGGTCCAATCACAATAACCAACTAAGGAGGGAAAATAATTAAATGAATTTCAAATTAAAACCTTTTTGCACTCAGATCCGAGAGCCCAACTTTGATTTGGGGGTCCATCGGGACCAAATTTTGAAAGAGGGGCAGAAATTTTGGAGGGGGGTAGAATCGAGGTTATACCTAACCTAGTTAGGATTGAGCTCGAACTTGACCTAGTCAGGATCAAGTTTGAACCTGACCTAGTCAAGATCGAGTTTGAACCTAACCTAGTCAAGAACAATCTTGATTTTGACCCTGTGGGCCCAGATCCAGCCAGATCAGGACAGGAGGTCTCGAGGATGCCCGAAGACCTAGAAATGATAGCAGAAAAGGATAGAATGCCAGGGATAGGCACAAAATCCTATGATGACTATAATGAAGGCTAGGGGGACCTATTTCTAAGTCCTACCTAGAAAATAGAGCCATGGGAAAAGGGAAATTAAGGAGAATCCTCAGGATCCTAACCCTAATTTCACCTAGAATGAAGAAGATAAGTGCAAAATGCATTCTAAATGCAAGTCTATCATGATAAATGTACTCAAAGAGGGTGCTAAACCTATCAAAATGGAAGTTCTTCAATTTTAAGATGATACATTTAGCCTCCACTTTAGCTTAGATATGACACTACATGAATAGGCAAGCTAAAGTAAGAAAACATCATAGTAAAATAAAAAGGATATAACCAAGTCCTAGATGTAAAGATCCTGCAAAAAAATTGTTAGAACCTGCAACACATAGGGTTAATGGAAATCCATAAATCACCTAAAGCTTACTATATGAAAAATTGAGAAGTATATAGAGCCCCTTATGCCCCCCCTTGTTTTGGCTTTCTACTTCGGAAGGGTGAAACAGGGTGATAAGAAAAACTCTATATACTGGATATGCAGAGTGTTGAAAGGTCCTTTACTAAACCAATTAGAAGGATTCCTAACCTTCCTAAATTGGTTCAAGGAGTTAGGTATCTGAATCATGATTTCAACGCCACTGATGACACTAAAAATGGAGTTATCAAACTCAAGTTATGATGAAAAGAGTGGAGGTCTGTCTAAATGCATAAGAAGGGAAAATCTGAGTTTACCCTAAGGAAACCCTAATAAAACCCTAATTTGAACTTATAAATAAGTAAAAGAGAGAAATACTTACTCATTCTTACCATTCTTAGATTTGAAATGAGGAAGCAAGATGTCGAGAAGAGAGGAACTTTGAGCGACACGCCTGGAGACTCTGAGACACAGCCTGGCTATTGGACGGTCAC
This sequence comes from Chamaecyparis obtusa, assembly GCA_027943335.1. Taxonomy (NCBI): domain Eukaryota; kingdom Viridiplantae; phylum Streptophyta; class Pinopsida; order Cupressales; family Cupressaceae; genus Chamaecyparis; species Chamaecyparis obtusa. The sequence continues at coordinate 117,934 of BSBK01003838.1, forward strand.
TACCTGAGGTGAGTTTACTATTATCCGCCTTTGTACTTTCCAAATTCTTTTTTTTTATAGGCAAGGTCAATTTTTTCCCTTTTAGGTCAACCCTAACCCATTTAGGTCGACATTGACCCATCTAGGTCGACTTTGACCCATGAAAGTCAACATTGACTAGAGGGTTTTTGTCAGTTTTTGAGATGAGGTCGACCTTGACCCAAAAAAGGTCGACCTTGACCCAGTAAAGTCAACATTGACCTAGTAAGGTTGACATTGACCTAACTGAGGTCGATGTTGACCTAGTTTAGTTAGATTTGTAGATTTGATGATATAGATGACTGATATGATGTTTGTTTGTGCTTGTAGGACTTGGTCTATTTCCGAGAGCATCCTTTTGTGGAATTGCTAGTCAAGATCAAGGAGAGACTGTCCCAGCTTGATGATGAGGGGATGCAGCTAATGTGGGATGTGGGACTATACTAGGTATCAGTCCTTCCATAGATCAAACAACATCAAGCCATGCTATCAGCTCTAATAGAGAGATGGGGTGAGGATACAAACTCCTTCCATCTTCCCTGTGGTGAGATTACAGTGATGTTAGAGGATGTCTATAGGATCATGCGACTTTCGATCCAAGGGGAGACCATCAGAACCAAAGCATAGTGTGCTTGTGAGGAGATCCATGTAGACACTGAGTATTGTATAGGAGTGCTTCCATAGATGCAGACCCGATCAGATCAGATCCTACTATCTTCCGTACTATCAGGTCCTACACCTTTAGTACGGAAGGTGATGCTGTGTATGGTAGCCTTGGTTGTGTTACCCAAATCAAAGGATACCATATTTTTTTCACCTCTTACACATCTCATATGGAGGATGGAGAGAGATAGGACCATGTTCTCATGGGGTCGCAACATGTTAGCTCAGCTATACCATGAGCTGGGTCAGCTAGTGAGATATCAGCGGGAGAGTCTGTCGACATGCACGCTTTTGTAGATTTGGATATTTGAGCATTTCACATGTACACATCCACATGGATTCCCCATGATGGTAGATGCTAGCACAATGAGAGCCTTCACATATCCTTTGAGAGATGTTTGGTAGATTGGGGATATGCTCTATTGGAGAGTACATCTAGACGGTATTGCTAGCACCAATGTGATATGGAGACCCTACTGCCGGATGACAGAGTGGACCGATACATGATTCTAGATGAGACATTCATAACAATGTAAGCTGCTAGAGGGTCATCAGAGTCATATAGTGATGCCCTACTATTATGATCAGGTGATGAGGCAGTTTGACTTGTTACAGGGAGTCCCTAAGGTAGTACCTCACTGTGTTCATCTGATGAGATACTATCAGAGACCCAACACCATACGATGACCATCTATAGCAGACATAGAGGATAGCAATATAGAGGAGACAAAGGATATAGAGGTACCATTAGATGTAGCCTATTCAAGCATGAGATGAGATTACATCAGGTACTAGAGTTTGGAGGGGATCCGTCCTATCTTTCCTGAGGATTATCCCATAGGTGATCTAGGCTTTACAGAGAGGGCACACCAGGATAGTGGAGCTATAGAGGAAGATGAGGACATTAGAGATGAGGAGGGGCACATCCCTGAGGGAGATCCCATGGAGGAGGAGGAGAGAGAAGATGAGAGAGAGGAGGAGAGAGCCGATGACATGTCCCCAGATGGTGATATTAATACAGATATACCTATTACTCATGCATCACCACTGAGATCATGACGACCCCCACGACCCCACACAGAGACACCACCACTAAGACCTAGATATAGCGAGAGTGGAGAGAGTAGTCACTCCATGCCCCCACCATCTAGACATTTCAGTGACATCTAGGAGGGAGACCCAGGTATGAAATTTGATTGAATATGTGATTTGATTTGAGATAGATAGGATACTAGGCTAATAAAAGCCTTTCTTTCTACAGCTAGCGTAGCGGAGTGGAGGAGATTTGTATTTGAGGTTCTCAAGGATACAATTATATCCTACCGACTACCAGCTGATGAGTGAGAGTCTTCTATTGGTCGCAGAGATCCCGACAGGCATGCTAACATCTTTGTATGTATCCAACGAGAGCTGAGATTGTGCAAAGAAAGAGAGGAGATGCTAATGGTAGAGGTACAGGGTCTTCGTGGATGTGTACAAGGTATGAGCATATCCCAGAGCCATACACGGACACACAAACCTTTATCTTCCCAGCATAGAGCAGAGATATTCGGGAGTCATCGGCCATCAGAGTGACATAGTGATAGATAGGGCCATTGGCCAGATATGTATCAGAACCTTGAAAAAATATCTCTATTGATTAGTTCTATTTTTGATTACTATGCTTTAATCAATATAAAAATTAATAGAAAGAAAGAAAGGAAGTGCATAAACATATTCAATATGTAATTTTACTAAAACTACATAACCTATAAAATGAATCTTTATAAGGAATACATAAATGCACATGGAACAAATGAAATTAAGGATGATAACGTTTAAGATGCATAATATTAACGGGTTCCTTAAAAGAAACACCATCCATATCAAAAAATTTATAAGCACTTGAACCAAAGCCTTCAATAAAAGGTCCAAGCCAATTAGGGCTAAATTTTCTTTTTTCGCCCAGTAAAGCATTCACATTTCGTTGATTTTCATAAAGAACTAAATCACCAATGGAAAATGTTCATTCAATTACCTTATGATTATATTGTTTCTGAAGAGATTTATGATAAGCTTTAATATGTTCTAATGCATGTATTCATTGTTCATCCAACATTTCTAATTCTTGTAAGCGTTGTTCATGAAAAGTATCTTTATCAATTATCCCATGAAATGAAACACGTAAAGAAGGTATTTCTAGTTCCAAAGGCATAATAGCATCAGTACCATAGACAAGGTTATAAGGGGAAGTACCCGTGGTAGTACGAACACTAGTCCTATAGGCCCATAAAGCATAAGTCAGTTGAGTATGCCAATCTTTCACATTCTTACTAACTGTCTTTCTCAAAATTTGTTCGATAATTTTATTTGATGCTTTAGCTTGTCCATTAGATTGTGGATAGTAAGGAGTTGAAAATCTATGTTGAATCCTATATTTCTCCAAGAATTTCATGACTTCTTTGTTTTTAAAAGAGGTTCCATTATCCGAAATTATCGTTGAAGGAATACCAAATCTTGTTATGATATTATTAAGGATGAAATCACAGATAACATCCAATGTTGTTGAACAAAGTAGAACAACTTCAACCCACTTTGTGAAATAGTCTGTAGCAGTGAGAATGTAAGTATGTCCTTGAGAAGAAGCCGGTGAGATTTTTTCAATAAGATTAAAACCCCAAACACTAAAAGGCCATGGAGAAACATGATTACGAAGCTCATGAGTAGGAGCATGAATCAAATTACTATGTTGTTGACATTGAGGACATTTCTTAACAAACATAAAAGAATCTTGTTCCATTGTTTGCCAATAATATCCCATTTGAAGTAATTTATTAACCAGGGATTTTCCATCAAAATGTCCCCCACAAGAACCAAAATGAGCTTCTGCTAAAGCTACAGGAATTTTAGTTCTATTGAGACATCTTAATAATAATCCTTCATAAGAGCATTTGTAAAGCGTATCTCCTAAAATAATGTAACGTGCTACAAGTTTCCTAATACGATTACGCATGTTCCTTGTTGCTAATTTAGGAAAAGTACCATCCTTCAAAAAATGAAAAATATGTGAATACCATTCATCCGAATGCAAATTAAAACAGTCAGAGGTAATCTTGTCAGAAATTTTAGGGCATTTAAGAGTTTGTATAGTAAATTGAAAGTTTTCAGCATTGTTCTCAAGACAAACAAAAGAAGTTGCACTTTCCATGGCATCTGCATGTCGATTATCCTTCCTAGGTAAAGTCTAAATCGTATAAGAGGAAAATTGTGAAAGCACATCAAGAGCTAAATCTCTATATTGTGTCATTTTAGCATTTTTAGTCTGATATCCTCCTTTAATCTGTTCAACTATCAGTTGCGAATCTCCATATATGTGTAAATGTTTGATATTGAGGGATGAAGATGCTCGTAATCCAGCTATAAGAGCTTCGTACTCCATAATGTTATTAGTACAAGGAAAGGTTAATTTATATGATAAAGGGATGGGTTTTTTCATAGGCAGAATCAAGATAATACCCACACCAGAACCTATATTACACTTAGACCCATCAAAATATAATTCTCAAATATCATCCTATTGAATAGCTAGGATATTATCATCAGGAAATTCTATTGAAGTAGAACTTTCATTTGAGTGAGGACAAGGAGCTTCAACTAGATAATCTATCAATGCTTGTCCCTTAATAGACTTTTGAGATATAAAATTAAGATCAAATTCTATAAGCAACATTACCCATTTTGCCAACCGGCTCGAGAGATCAGTTTGTGAGAAAAGATGTTTCAGAGGATCAAATTTAACAATCACATTAACTTCAACATTTATGAGATAATGCCTGAGTTTTTAACATACATAAACTATGGCTAGACATTGTCTTTCTAAATCTGTATATCTTGTTTCATAATCAAGTAAAGTCTGACTAATGTAATACACAAGACTTTCTTTACCATTATCATCAATTTGAGCTAACAACACACTCACGGCCCGTGAAGTCACTGAAGTGTATAAATGAAATGGTTTATCAAAATTAGCAGGTTACAAGATAGGAGGATTCGCAAGATACTCCTTAAATTGCTCAAAAGTTTGTTTACACTCATCATTCCAAGAGAAAGTGGTATCCTTTCTAAGTAAGGAAGTAAAAGGGATAGTTCAGTCCGCCAAATTAGAAATAAAGTGACGAATAGCTTGTATTTTTCCTTGTAAACTTTGTAACTAAGAAATATTCTTAGGAGGAGGCATATTAACAATAGCTTCAATCTTTTCAGTATCTACTTCGATGCCTCACTTAGAGATTATAAATCCTAATAATTTACCGGAATCAACTCCAAAGACACATTTCTTAGGATTCAATCTCATGTTATAACTTCTAATTCTTTCAAATATCTATCGTAAAATAGTAACGTGGTCTTCTCTTTGTATATATTTTTCCAAGATATCATCCACATAATCCTCAAGAATCTTATGAATGTAATCATGAAAAATCAAGGTCATAGTCCGCTGATAAGTTGTTCCTACATTTTTTAATCCAAAAGGCATCGTGACCCAACAAAAGGTTCCCCAAGGTGTTATAAATGCAGTCTTAAATTGATCTTCAGGAGGGATAAATATTCAATTATATCCCAAAAATCCATCCATAAAAGATAACAAGGCATGGCCCGCTGTTGAATCCACAATCATATCGATGTTAGGTAAAGGGAAATCATCTTTAAAGGATGCCTCATTTAAATCTCTAAAATCAGTACACATTCTTATCTTATTTTCTCCTTTTGACACAGGCACAATATTTGAAATCCAATCTGAGTAATCAATAGAACAGATAAATCTAGAATCCAATAATTTTTCAATTTCACCTTTGACTAACAAAGCAATTCGTGGATTCATCTTTTGAATTTTCTGTTTCACCAGTTTCATATTCGGCTTTAAAACAATGTTATGAGTAACAATCTTAGAATCTATACTTGACATATATGAGTATGTCCAAGAAAAAATATCCTTAAATTCAAGCAAAAGGGAAATCTACTGATCATGTTCATCCTGATTCAAACATTTCCCAATTTTTATCATCCTTACAAAGTCATTTTCATCCACTTGAATATCAATAGTTTCAGTAATTAAAAAACCACTTCTTACCGGAGGATCAATTGGTAAAGGGAGAATATCTTGTTCTTCATATTCTCCAAAATAAGCATCAATTTTCAAACAATAAGGCTTTCCTCATTTGTGATTAAACTTAGGTAAATCCTCATAAACCCCTAAAAATTACATTAAGGCTTCATCTTTAGGAAAATATCTAAAGAATATTGTTGATTAAGATCAATAAGCAATGGGTTAACCAACTTCAGTTGTCCACTGCAAATATGATTAACATTAAGAGGAAAAGCATATGGTTGTCTATAAGGATTGAATCCTAATCCATGTGTATGATCATAAACTTCATTATCCAAAGGTACTTGTATACCTTGCTCATATTTACCACATCCTTTCCCATTAAATACTGATTTCTTAATAAAATGACAACCAAGACCATATCGATCAGTCATGTTAGAAGGAGTCTAAGGAGTGACATATGTCACAATATCATAACAATCAGGCTTTATAGTTTCAATCGTTTCATTAATCAAAGTGACAACAAAATTACTTTTTAATTTTTCAGAAAGCGGCGAAGAAATAAAAACCTTTTTCTTAATTTCACTTTGTTGCTTCATGAATTCTAAATTAGAGACCTTGTATTCTCTGATAAATGTAAGATTAAAATCTAGTGTCCCCCTATCATCCTTAGTCAAAGAAGAAGAAGATGGAACTTCTTGTTGTTGAATCTCATGTTGTTTTATCTCAGATTTTTGTATCTCCGATTGTTTTTCAATCTCTTTACTAGGTTGAATAGGTTCAGAGTTTTTGGCATATTCAACATTTAAGCGAGGATTCGGGGCATCATCCACATGTAATGTATACATTAAGTTATTATAGATGAACCTAAGCTTGTGATGAAGAGTAGAAGGAATTGCATGCATAGTATGTAACCATGGTCTTCCTAAAAGAATATTATAATTGAGAGGTCCAAGCATAACATGAATAGGAGTATTTAGAAGAACCGGACCAACTTTAACAGGTAAGCTAATAATGCCCAAAGTTCTTTTCGCAATATTGTCAAATCCATGTATAGGAACATTATCAGGTTGAATAGTAGAGAGATCAACCTTAATTTCCTTGAGCATATCCATGCTACAAAAATTAAGTCCAGATCCATTATCAATTAAGGTTCTTAGAATGATACTCTGATTAATAGAGACAACCACCATAAGAGCATCATATTGATTTTGCACCTCTAGGGAAGGTAAGTCCTTATTAGAAAACACAATGGGAGGTACAAAAGGCATAGTATGCATACAATCCAAAATAGAATGAATGTTCTCTTGATTAGGAGGTGAAGCAGGAAGAGTAGATAAAGCTTTTTGCAATGCCTCATGATATGTCGGGGAGGTTTGAAGTAATTCCCATAAAGATATCTTAGTAGGAGTAGTGCGTAATTGATCAACTAAGTTGTACTCCTTAAAGGTAGATGGATACCTAGGTGCTTGAGGAAGCATAGGTTGAGAAGGAGGTAAAGAAATCGGAACAGTAGGCTGTGGGTTATTCCGTGTGCGATAAGCATGTGAAATGGAATCGGTGTTATCAAAGAAATCCAAAGGATCTCTAGGTTTTCCCTTAATTGTTATACGAGGACATCCTTTTACCATCATCAAAGGTGTAGGATATATCATTTTAGGTTTATCAATGTTGCAAATAGTAGGACATGTAGGTAACCATGCACACACCCTATGATAAAGGTCAATTGGAGAGGTTGTGGAGGAGAGTGAAATAGGAATAGGATCCATGGAGATCATATTCAAACCATTTTCATCCTCACTACCATGTACCTCATTAGGGAATCTATCCTCTTGTACAATAAAAGCCTCATCAAAGTACTCAAAACAAGAATCATACATATTGAATACAAAGAAAGCACTAATAGCATGTAAATATAAGTATTTTTGTATTTTTAAAGGAATTTTGCAATGTTTTTGTATTTTGAGATATAAATGCAAGAAAATGCAAGAAATATAATCTTATAAGCATACAAGATTTAAATCTAACACCATAAAAGAAAGAGTTGTCATAAACGGGTTCACCAAAATGAATAGTGGAAAAATGGAAGCTTAGCAATGTACCTAACATTCAACACTTATTCATTTGAATTGAAATTGGAATTGGAATAGCATAAGTAAATCTGGAAATACTTGAAAATTAATTTGGTCAAGATACATACCTCATCATGAAATTGATTTAGAAATACCTATTTTCTGAAGTCCGTGTGAGGTTTTGGAAGATTCTGCAACCAGATCTGTGATCAGAAAGCCGAGATAGAGAAAACCTAGAAAAGTTTTGTCTTTCCAGTAGCAGGTCGACTTTGACCCTCATAAAAGGTCAAAGACTACATTTTTATTCTGAAGGTCGATTCTGACTTTGTTCATAGATCTCAGAAGTTCGGTGAAAAGGGTACTCAAATCTGTCCTCTAATTTCTAAAATAGCGACTGTAGATATCTAAAAAAGGGGGTTTTTTTGGGTGGCTATATAGGGTTTTGCCTTAGTCAAACCCCCATTTTGGTGATCTCAACCTCCATGAATAGCTGATTGAAATAGAATGTGTGTGCGTATGTATTGAAAGTGTAATGCCGAGATCTAATCCTCTAGATCAAAACCCTAGCATGAATATGTATGAAACAACAATGCATAGATTTGAATGAGATAGAAAAGCATACCAAGCCCCCAAGGCTAAAGTACTTCTACCAAACTCACAATCCGTAATTGTTACTCCATGATTGAATCTTTGAATGCTTGAAAGTTGATAATGGTGGATCAAGGAAGAAAGGATCTCTCTTGCTCCAAATATGTGTTCACAAAGATGCTTGATGTCAACAATGGTTTGATATTCTATATCATCCTCTTGCTATCTTGCATCTTCACCATTCCTTGCTTGCTTGAAATATTCTTTCTCATGAAATTGACTCCTTGAGAGAACTTGATCATGAGAATGCTTGGTTGTACTTGGTGAAAATGAATGCAAATGAGAGTCTTTATATAGAGGTTTCAAGGTGAGGCTCCTAGAGCAATGTGAGGACCCATAATTCAAATTTCACCTTGAATTAAGGTCCAATCACAATAACCAACTAAGGAGGGAAAATAATTAAATGAATTTTGAATGAAAACCTTTTTGCACTTGGATCCGAGAGCCCAACTTTGATTTTGGGGCCCATTGGGACCAAATTTTGAAAGAGGGGCAAAAATTTTGGAGGGGGGCAGAATCGAGGTTGTACCTAACCTAGTCAGGATCGAGCTTGAACTTGACCTAGTTAGGATCGAGTTTGAACCTGACCTAGTCAGGAAAAATCTCAATTTTGACCCTGTGGGCCCGGCTCCAGCCAGATCAGGACAAGAGGTCCCGAGGATGCCCGGAGACCTAGAAATGATAGCAGAAAATGATAGAATGCCAGGGATAGGCACAAAATCCTATGATGACTATAATGAAGGCTAGGAGGACCTATTTCTAAGTCCTACCTAGAAAATAGAGACTTGGGAAAAGGGAAATTAAGGAGAATCCTCGAGATCCTGACCCTAATTTCACCTAGAATGAAGAAGATAAGTGCAAAATTCATCCTAAATGAAAGCCTATCATGATAAATATACTAAAAGAGGGTGCTAAACCTATCAAAATGGAAGTGCTTCCATTTTAAGATGATACAGGTTCCTAGACTGTTACCCATTACGTGCAGAGTATCCTCCGAGCAATACTCCAATGGGAGACCATGCAACATAACCCACACTAGTCATTCAGAAACTTTCTCTTTAAGGGGATTGAAGTTAGGAGACTAATCCTTAGAAAACCAGCCTCTGCCTTCAATGATGTAGGGTCCATTATTCAAAACTCATTCCTTCTCTTCCTTCAAAGAGCATGTTATTATAACAAAACCATTAGGGAGGGTTTTAAGGATCCATTCCTTCCCATCCATCTTAACACACAAATTTTTAATCTTGGCTACTAATGGCCAAGGACCAACCCATTTAATGAAGATAGATCTATCCTTAAGAGTAGACAAAGAATCAACCCATTGACTATTATTTATCAAAATGGAGGAAGTAGATCCATAAAAAACATTTCCAGTTACCAGTTTAGCCGTGGGAGAGCCAGTTTGGTTCTCATCCAAATGCCCTACATCTTTAGATTTCTCCTTTGGCATTTTTGGTCTCCAAAACTTATGCACAATAGTTTGGAACTCACAAGGATTGTTTTGCCTGCTCTAAGTGCCTCCATATTTAAACGAGTTTTCCCATCCCCTTCCATTACTTTTCCTCTGAGGAGGAGGGATATGGGCTTTTGGTGATCGATGCGTTCGAATGGAATCTGTGAACTTGGGTTGGAAGCTCAGTTGGGCTCTCCTGTTAAAGGGCCAAAATTTATGATGCCGATCAAAGAGGGGTCACGCTTGGGAAGAGCCATTGTGCTTGCCACCTTTCCATGGGACTCGAAAGCTAGTCGCAGTGTGTAGACTATTGCCTCCATCGCCTGGTCGATTCGACCATTGCCTCCACCTCCCGCTCTCCATCTCAATTCAATCATATTTAAGATAGTAATATTTGAATAAAAATATACATACCTTGTTACTGATAATAAGAAATAAAATAAATAATTTTTAAATGCCAATAAAATTATCCATCAGTATATTAAAACAAAAGGCATCATTGTATATTTTTTTGTTAATTTAGAGGATTTTGCCTCTAATAACAAATACAATAATATAACATTATCCAAAATTTTCCCACTCTAATGAAAATTTAAACTCATGTGATTCATGGTTGCTTAAATGTTGTTTTAAGTGCTCCTACATGGGAGCTTGAAGTTCATAAGGATGGGGTAACTAATCCTAAAATTGGTACTAGATTTCTAGATGTGGGTTTCAACAAAGCAAACAAAAAAAAAACTAAGTTCTTAGCAGTTCTTCTGATGGGTAGAAACAAGTCCTTATGGGTCACACCCATAAGGAGGTAGAATTATTTTTTTTAATAAAGTGTACACAAATAGAGGAGAAAATGATTATCAAGGTTCCAGACTTATTTGTTGATTGTGTTGTTTCCTTGATAAAGAATACCTTACTTGGGTGATTTGTTTTATTTAGACCAATTGTTGATATGATTAGGAAGTGGGTATCCTAGAAGTGGAGACTTAAGGGGATTGTTACAACAAGTGCAATGCTTGGTATTTAATTTCTCTTCAAGCTTACTTCTAAGGATGATCTGATTGATAATGCATCAGGATCATGGACCTATGGGAAACATTTTCTTTCCATTTGTAGATGGAAGCTAAGTTTTGACTCTGCAACTGGCCTTAGTCAAACAGCCCTCATCTGGGTCTAAAGTCTTGAACTGTTGATGGAATTTTTGGATGAGTAGATTTTTGTTATATTGGCAACACCTTTGGCCACTATATTTCTATAGATGAGGTGACCTAGGTCAAATCAAGGTTAGTATTTTCTGATTTTAGTGTTAATGTTGTTAACAAAACACTTCCTAAATTTATCACTCTATAATATAAATTGGGGAAGTGGACACAAGCATTGGTGTATGAAAACTCTATATTTTCTATCACAAATGCTAAAAAATCAGGCCATGTGATTTTTATTGCAAATACCTTGATAACGAGTGGAAAAAGCTAAAGGGTATCACTAATTCCTCTATGAGGGTCATAGCCCCTCCTGAGGTGGTTCATTCTAACTTTGATATTGATGAATACACCTTTATATATGGACTATTTAAATTTTGGAAAACCCTAAGAAAGTTGGGCATGCAAAGGATTCACTGAGCACTCTAGATCAGGCACCTCTATTAGAGGAAGGGGAAACACTATGGTACCCCATCCTACATACACCCTATATTCTTCCTCCCCTTATGGGAATGGTGATAAAGCATGCCCCAAGCCACTAATTACACCACCCCCCCCCCCAAAGAAAGACCCTTTCCTCATCGGGTATGCCAACAAGTACACTTGTGAGTGAGAATGCTTGGATCACATTGAAAAAGAAAACTAAAAAAAGAAGGAAAATATTGAGTTAGAAAGAAAAGCCAATTTCCCATTGAAATGAATGAAAATGAAAAGGGAGATTACAGGGAAAACCACCAATGGTAGGTAGAGGACCCTAGACTCCACAACTAAAGATAAGAAATGAGGTTCTTTTCATAGAACATGAGGGGTTTGAATGGCCCCCAAAAGAAATATTCTTTAAGGAAGCATGTTTTGAAAATGGTATTGATGTTCCCCTTCTACAATAAGTTAAGGTGATAGAATCCTCCTTCAATACAATTGTAAAGGTTATATGGTTGGGTTCTCAATTTTGTATTAGTGAGGCTAATGGTGCTTCTGGAGGTATAACCACCATGTATAATCTACAAAAGGTAGATGGGGAATTTATTTATTCCACCCACAAGTTTTTGACTGTCAAACTTTCCTCTGATGGTAACACATAGTTTTTGGTTAGTGTATATGCACCCAACTCCTACCTTGGTAGGAAATGAGTATGGGAGGAGATCTCTTCTCACATTTAGTAATTTACTACTTCACATTGGCTAGTGGCTAGTTATTTCTATTCATTACTTCTCTCCTCTGAAAAGTTGGGATGACTTGATGACTACTCCGATAGCATGCTTGATCTATTAGATTTCATCAATAATAGTAGGATTTGACATTGATCTGATAGGACACATCTTCACTTGGTCAAAGCATAAGAAAATAAATTATCTCATTAAAGTCAAGTTGGATACATTTATTTGTTCTACTATTTGGGATATTGAGTTCAATTCTATCTTAAGTCCCCCTCTTGAATTTTTTTTTACCACAATCCTATCCTCCCGAATTGGAATAACAAATTGAAAAAGAGGCACAATCCTTCCTGTTGTGGAATTATGTACACAACACACCCTAACTCCTATATCTCCATACAAAATTGGTGGAGTTATTTTGTCCATGGGAATTCAATATGTCATGTGATTCAACACTTAATAACATTTGAAGGAATGTGAAGGGATGAAACAAGATCATGTTTGGAGACATTTTTCCAAAAAGAAAGAAATCTATACAAAAATGAATTCCATTCAAGGAAAATGGCTAGTGGATACTTCTCCATATTGACACATAATGAAGAGGAATCTCTAATAACCAAATGGAAATAAAATCTTGATAGGGAAGAAATATTTCAAAAAAAATAATCCAGGATTAAGTGGCTGAAAGAGGGAAATCAGAATTCAACCTTCTTTCATGGCTCTGCTTGCATACATAAGAAGAGAAATTCTATTCTCATCCTTATAGATGAGACTAACTATGTAATCATGAAAGATACCAAACTAGGTCCAATGGCCTCTAATTATTTTTTCAATACTTTCAAATATCACGATCGTGTTGTGGAAAGGAACCTAAAGGATTAATTATGAGATTTTCTCTCAATGGATATTAGTGTTTCTGCAGGAATGGGCATAAGGAGAATTTGTCACCTTAATAAGGTCCTTCTTACTAAAATTGGCTGGAAAATTGCCTTACACAAACCCAACTCGTGTGACATCATAACTGCCAAGCACTTGAATATTGAAAGGTTTTATCATTTCCTTACTGCACAAGTCTCTCACATGAGTCCAAGATTAGAAATAACATTCTTAAATGTAAGAATATTGTACCATTAGGTTGAAATGGAAGATTGACAATGGCCATGAAATTTACTTCTGAGATGATTTGTGGTTAGAGGAAGCACCCCTATCCTCCCACCTAGTATTCAATACCCTCTATGGGACTACAATGCTCTTCTTTGGAGACCAAGAGGTTGATTATTCAACTAATTATAAATCCTCGAAGACCATTTATCTTTGTTGTCATGATCAATGGAAATCCTACCTCTGACTTTGGATTTGAAGAAAAAGCTCCATCAAGTGAGAATTATGATGTTTCAAAGTGAAGATAGATTATTTTGGTGTAGGCACATAAGTGGTGAATTCTTTGTGAAGACTTCTTATCAGCTGCTTCTATGTAGGAGTAATGTTGGAGATCTATGGAAAAGAGTTTGGAACTCCCACCTCATCCCTAAATTCAATCTCTTCTAATCTAGATGTTTATGCACAATAAAATCCTTATGCAAGATAACCTTACCAAGAATGGAATTTAGTTGCCAAACCATTGTTCCCTTTGTAAGAACAATGAGGAAATTGTTTCTCACCTACTCATCCACTATCCATTCACACAAAATCTTTGGAATAAGGTGTTGCACTTTTTCCAAAATAACTAGGTTATGAATGGGGAGGTTCAAAAACTTGTCTACAACTTGAGGAGGATTTCCTTCAACTCCCTTATTAGGAAACTTTGGATAAAAATACCTCCCCATTTGATTAGGGACCTTTGGAAGGAGATAAATCACAAAATCTTCCAGGTTGTGGAGTGCCCCATTGATGTTTTTTTTTGTATCTTCCACAAAATTCTTTTGGATAATCTGGCTTCCATCACCTAGCCTTTCCCTTCCTTTTTCCCCTCTCAATTTGATAACCAAATTTTCAAAAATTGAGGCCTTGTTGACTCCTTTGTGAAGTTTGATAACTCAAAGAGATTAAATAGTAGAAACACCAAATGGAATCCCCTAAACTAAGTTGGTTCAAGCTTAATTTAAATGGAGGAAAAAATAAGATTCAAGGTGTTTCTACCACTAGAGGAATGATCAACTTGGATGCTAGAAGTTTAGTGGCTACCTATAGTGGCGATTTGCAAAATTACATGAATAACCAAGTTGAAGGAATGGGTATTTTTTAGGGACTCAAGATAATGCTTTCAATTGGTGTCACAATTGTTTCTATTCAAGGGGGCTCAAAAGTCAGCATTGATGCTATTACAGGATTATCTTGAGTAAATTGGAAAATTGATGGAATTATGAGAGATATATGAACACTTCTTCTCAGATTTGACTTGTTTGATATTAATCATGTTTAAAAGGAAGGTAATGTGATAGTAAACTCACTAGCTACAATAGGATGCAACCTAGAGGGACTCAGGTGATGGAGAAAATAGGATTCATTCCTAGTTTATATCTAAACTCTCCTAAGAAGAGAGAGTCCAACTTCTAATAGGAATGGGGAGTGACAATCTAGATTGGTTGTGGTAGTTCCTATTGTGTAATTCATGGTGCCATAACCCTAATAATTTTCATATAGAGAAAAAGAGATTCCCTGAAAATGTTATTTTGAATTTGAATGTGAACATGATGAGGTGTCATGATGTTCTGGGGATGTTGACTACCTTGTTAGATTGGACATTGTTATTCCCCTAAGATGTTTTAACTAGTATAAGTGGCCTTGAGTGAATCATGGTAATTATGTGAACCCAAGGGTGGGCCCTATAATGTTGAGATGACATCATGTCTTAAACACACCTATTCACTTATGCTTTTATTATTTCCTCCCTTGTAAAGGAGTGTACTCCATGTACTCTATAATGAAAATAAATTCACTTATAGGGAACTATAGCCCATGCAAGCCAAAAAAATAAAATCTTGTGGGGGGTGGAGAGGGGCCAGGGGTCGGGATGGATTAGTGATTATACCCAACTAGATAGGTAGGCATTTTTTCTCCTTTAAAATACTCTATTGTAACAACAAGTTTCTTTAACCATATCAAGGGTTGCATTTTTTTTTAGAGAGAGTCATCATGGTTATTTTCTTTTAGCTATAGGGATGGTTAGGGATCATGTCCACATTGAACTTGGTTAGCTAGGTTATTTTTAAAATGACTCCACTTTGTGGCTTATTTTTAGGGAAGGAGGGGTCTCTAAGTATTTTGAATATATTAATGGGTATGATGAGGGTTTATCTTCTCAATTTTCCATCACTTGGGAAGACAAGATAGTTATTATCAGGGGTATCTCCTTCAACATAAGTGAGGAGGTGATTGTCAAGGATACTAGGTTTTCCTCTGAAGGAAGGAAATGGAATAAGACTACTTGGGTGGTGGATAACAATAGCCTAAACAAGTTTTTCAAAGGAGGTGAAGCTCTAGTCAAGATGTAGGAGCAGTTGCCACCAACTTGGGATCATCTTTATCTCATGATCATGAAGTATTTCACTCTTGAAGTGCATTTTAAAGTTTACTAATACTATCACATGTACCTCCTTAACCATTTGAGAAATCATGAAATTATCTCATTTATATTCTTTTTCTTAATTATCTTGATAGTTATGTTTTGGATGCAAAAGGGAGTGCTAGACCTAGGCAAGAAATCCATCCCTTTGCATCAAGGTCTTATTTTTAGGCTTTACAATTTTCATTTGGCACTTTTCTCCCCCCTCCCCCCTCGCCTCCACAAACCTAGTGTTCTCTATGATGCCCTTGTTTTGCATTCCCTCCCACTTGCTAACATTATTGATGCACTAGGGCCTAGCAAAATAAATGTATTCACCAGTTGAGAGCTCTTAAAATTGTCTCCCAACTTGGTACTCCTGAAGTAGTGAATTATGATGCACCCACCCCTAATATCAGTTGGATGAAAGGAAAAATGTACAAGCTAACCACCACCAAAAGAAAAGGAAAAAAACCTCCCCCCACCAAGAAAGCTAAAAAATTGGTTCAAGAGGTGATTAATGAGGATGATGATGTTGATGTGGAGCATAATAACCCTCATAGGTCTGATATATTCGCTACCATGACTACAGGGAAAAAAAACTTCTTGTTGATTATGATTTGGAGGAGGACAAGATTGAATAAGGGAATGGGAAAACTAAAGAGAAAGAGAACAAATAAAAGATGATGGATAGTGATGATGTTGAAGCTAATACCCTTGGTGATTCTACTAAGTCCACTACTAATAGTTCCACCCATATCTTGAATAGAAAAAAGGAGGAACCCATTGATCTCACTGGGGACATGATGCCTGAAGAAGTAAATGTTAACCCTACCAATCCTAACTTGGCTTGTGCCGACTACTAGAATACTATTGTAGAATTGGCTAATCTGAAGAGTGAGATGGGAAAGATAAAAAAAAAAGTTTTCTTAGAGATGGAACTAAAGATGTGGAGTATCTCAAATTTTAATCTTAGGCTTATGCACAACTTTGATACTTCCTTATGTCTATTGTAGAAAAATATTTTGTGCAAGGATGATGACAACCACACAAATTTATTCAATTTCCTAATGTATGTCTAGAACCATGTGTTGTACTATTCGGGTTGTGACATCAATTCCCTTCGTAATGATTAATTTTTGGATGGTTATGGTTACCACCTTGTGCCCTTGTGAGGTTCTTTAAAACTATTACTTTTTTATTTAGTCTTTTTATTTGGACTGTATGTCTAGGCTGAACATTTGTAATGGTAGTTGTCTTATAAGTGTTATCTATATTAGGAGTAATAATATATTTATCTATAATATGATGATTAATTGGTTACGTATAAGATATTTGACCACTTTGTCTATGGTTTTTTACCATTTTTCTTCTTTAGATAGTTTTTGATGTCCTTTTTCTGTTAATGTTTTGCTGGTTTTTACACCCTTGGGTTGTGGTTTTGTAATGGTCAAGACCCTTGTTTTGTTGTTGATTAATATAAAAAATAAATAATTAAATTTGGAAGGCCAACATAGAGAAAGTTTGTGTAATCCTTGATTAAGACTTTACTTTTTTTTGAAATAGTTCTACCATATTCAGTTATGGTCCATTGCTAGTAACTCTATTTCAAAAGAATTGGTGTAGGGTAGTATACATTATTTTACAATTTATCAAATGATTCCATTTTTTTTTATGGAGGGAAGGGAAGATTGACGTTTCAAATTATAATAGATTGAGTTGGGAGGCCATTGGTTTTTCAAATTACAATGAGTTGAGATGGAAGAGAGAAGTGTGAGGCTTTCCCAAAAGAGTGAAAATTGCTGCTTCAATTTGCTTGGTAGACAAGCTCACTTCTTTAATTTGATCCTTTGGAGCTCCATGATAAATGCATCTATGTGAAAAACACATTTCTCTCCACTACAATAGATTATTACTCATTATTATTATGTTATCATTCTTTATCAGAGTTCAAATTTATAAACTAGATTCAATTTTTATGGACTTAGATTTCTCCTAACATTGTTTAATGAGAGGAGTAGTTGATTGAGCTTACATAACAAACTTTAAGTTTTGATTCATTTAGATGGTTTATCTAAAATTACATCTCCTTCATATGGGTCTTATTAGAAAAGTGAGAGTAATTACTAATATGAAGAAACACTTGTGCTCCAATAAAACCCATTTGCAAAGGGGTGTAATTGATAAGTAGGATATATTTTTTGTTAAATTAGACAGTTTTTCAAATGTTTCATCCTTGAGAGTTTCATGGGGGCTAGGAACACAAAGTAATTTTAATTGACACCTATTGGAATTTCAAGCCCTTTTACTTTGTGGCCCTTTATTTTCTGAATGAGAAAGTATATGTAGGGGATGGTTGAGCCACATTGCGAAGAGAGATTGATGGGAATTAGTTGAGTTTTTAAGGTAGATAGAGGAGAGTTGTTTAGAAACACAAGAAGGATAAAATTCCAACTTTTGAGTTAAAGAAGGAGGTTCAACACGTGATTGTCATTAGTTCAATGAGTGATAAAAATGAGACTGTTTGTATTTCCAGTTTTAGGCAAATTATTGTTACAATTTCTCAATAGTAGATTTACTAAAAATATTAATAATATACCTCATACTTGGAAACTAGATTTCCCATGTTTGGGATTTTTTCTAGGGACAATTATCTAAAATTCATTGTGTTATCTATGTATTTGATTTCTTTGATTTTCTGCTACATTTTTTATTTCGTGCTAACTTTCTATGTATGACTGGGAATTATAATAATTTAATAGAACCTTCGAGGTAAGAGAAAATTCACATGGTATTAGAGTCCTAAATTGTTGTAGTTATATTCTGGATGAATGCAAGGTATTCATGAAAGAGAAATTGAAGGTTTTCACACTAGTTGATTTTCATTTTTCTTCTGATTTATTGAGGTTGTTGTTTGAGGGTTTTAGAAATGGATTCAACTAGTTTGAGAGAATAAGGGCATATCGTCCTAAAAATTTAGCACCCATAATTGGAGGCTCTAGGATGCATTAGACCCCATTTTGGTGATTTTGAGGTCTAAATGTCTATTACGCTTGATCCCAATAATTTTATTTTATCCCTCCACATTTTATCACATCCCCCGATATCTCAACACAGTTTGAGGTGATTTTACCTGGGACAAGTTGACCCGTCAACTTGTTGCTAGGAACGAGTCAATTGGCTGACTTTTTCTTGGGTTTTTGAGCCTAGATTTGGCCTAGGGCCCATGCTAATATTTTCTTCCAAGGCCCAGATCTATGGTCAGCCTTGAATTAATTTGAATCATGAAATGAGTATGAAAGGATACCCTCTCCTCTCATTTTTACCTAACAATCCTTATGCAAACAATATATCAATTCAAGGTCAAGCATTCAAGCAATCAAGCACTTAAGTTGTGCAATTAAGGATTTGGATTCAATACTTGAAGGCAAGCACCCAATCTAGGATCTCCAAGTCTCCTTTTCTTCAAGATCCATTGAAGAAAATGCAATCTTCTCTGATTGATGTAAATTTCTCTCCCATGATTCCCAAGTAGAGGAATTCACAAGCAAGAAAGAAGATCCATACATCCATTCTTCTTCTCTTCCTTCTCCATTGAGCTTATCAAGCATATCAACATTCAATATCTAGGAGTGAGAATCACAAATCCATGTATTTGTGAAGGCATCCTTGATTGTACAATTCATTCTAAGATCCACACATACAAGCATCTTCATGGATTTGAGATATTTCTGCATCCGTTCATGAGGATTTTTAATGCAAGGTGAATATAAGATTTATCTTATTTACATTACTTTTCTTTATGAAATTTTAATTTCATTTTAAGTTTTATTCCTATACAGGGGTTTGACCAAGGAAAACCCCTTTCTACAACCTTTTCCCCTTCATTTTTGTGCGCAAGAAAAGGTTACAATGTTGCAAGTTCATATCTAGAAGGCAAAAACATAGCCGCAAAGCCTCATAAGTTTTCATTAGATTTAGAGAAGTTGGGAACAAGTCGACCTATCAACTTGTACCTAGAATCTCAACTTGTTCCTACATTTTTTGACTAAAATTTGCACAGCAGACAACTACAGGTCCCAGAAACCTAGATATGAAGTTATGGCAGATTTTGACATTCCTGTGATAGGACCAAATTTAGATATAGAGGTAAAACCTCCTCATCTAGTTTCAAGATGCACATTTCTTCCTCTTTCCTTGCATTTACTATCATAAATCAGATTTACTTTATCACATTATCACATTATCACATTCTCTACCCAAGGAATACAAACAAAAACCCTACGTTGGATAGATCTTGCATTGACACCCTTACTCTCTTGGTTGTGCTAATCTGATTCCCTTTGTAGAGGGTTTTGTATTTATAATGTATATAAAATTTAGTATTTAGTATCTTCTATAATGTTGCATACCATTTTCTATTATGCAAAGACAAACTAGATGGTGCATCAAACTTTGGTATTTAGAAATCCATAATATTGTTTTTGCTAGAAGAGCATGTAATAAAGGAGTATGCAATGATTAATGTTTTTGTACCCATATATCCAATGCGACTAGAGAATTACCTCAAAGAGGATGCCAAAGTTAGGTAAATTAACCAAGATGGGGGTTAAAGATTGTTAGGAAACTTGCATACAACCATATGACAATTTCCAAATAACCCATTATAGATATTATGAAAATAAACACTTAGAATCCACATGCAAGAGAATAGACAACATACCCACAAAATGTGACACAAGATATACCTTAGGAGAATCCTCATGAGGGAAAAACCCAACCTCCAAAAGCATCTATCACCATGTATTATTCAACAAAACACCATTTCAAAACAACCATAGAAGCCTTCAAAACCCTAGCCAAAACCACGCAATCCATGTGAACAAGCATGCATCCACACAACCCATGCCATCCTTCCAACCTTCACAAATGATACATTGGCTAACCAGTCTAACCCCAAAAACTACCCTTGTGGTTTCTTTTATAGAAACAAGTTCCCACAAAACCACAAAGTGGTATTACATAAACCATGTGCTAAACTATGTGCTACCTAACCCCATTGACCCACATTCAATATTGGGTACTTCATTTACTTAATTTCCTCAATATTAAATAATTACATCATAAAATATCACAATGTTATAATACAACTCACAAAGAATATTCCATGGGAATCTCTACATGTTGCACTTCCATCTAGGTGAAACATTTACATAATAAAAATAAATAATACAATAATAAATATTATTATGCAAGGTGTACAATACCATTTTCTAAAAAATCTCCCACTTTTTGTATACATTGCATAAGGGTCAATATGTAGCCACATAAATGAACAAGAGAGAAATCCCTCCTAGCACATACACCATCATGAACCAAAGTACACCATGTACTCCATCCAGGTACTCACAACAAAATTAAAGTATCCACCATCTCATACATGAATGATCCCACCTCCTATTATTCTAATGCCACATGAAATACATAAAAGCCATCCAAAGAGAGAGCCACCCAACTTGTCACATAAGAAACATAAATCATGTACCAAATGATATCCCAAGCATAAGAACTCAGTCCAAAGGTAATCAATGTATCTGTAGTTGTCAAAACCATAGTTGAAATAGCACCCACAACAAGTGCTAACCCATCCAACTATCCATACCTCTAAGGTATACCAAGTGAATCCCAAATCAACATATCCAGCCTATAACTTGCAACCACAGGCCTCAAGTGTAATACCTACCACATACACACCAAGAAGCTCTCACTACATAGGTAATTTCAAATATGAAATCAATCCACTCACAACATCTCATAGAAGTGAATCCATGTAGTATCAAGGACATCCACAACAATATGCAACATATAAACCAATATAATATAAGAATAACTCTCACAACAAGTCTCCAACACTCTTCCAAGTTCTCCACAACCAACAAAGAAAAAGAGATAAAGGAATAGCCATGCCATCTCTCACATGACACACATGAACACAAACCAGTGACAAAAAACTCCAACCAATCTTAAATCCAATGTAAGTGAAACCAAACATCTAGGATGATAACCAAGACCAAAGAGATCATGCAAATCATAACCTGTATCATGTCCTTCTACACACACCTCTAGATGCCAAATGTGCCAAGTATGATTTCCTCCACAAAATGCCAAATAAGAATCCACAACAACACCCAAACCATACCATATAACCAATCATGGATGTAAGCCTATCACAAGAAGATACAACTCATAACCATTCCTAAACCAAGGAATATGCTGAATAAAATCATCTCCTAAACTCAACCATGATGATATCATAATAACAACATATGCACAAGGAGATAACCAATGCCAAAACCATCTCTCAAATGAACCCTCTAGAACTAACTCACACCATAGCTCAAGATCCATATCCATGAAATATTAGCATAAACATAATGCACTTGAGAAGAAAAAAATGGCTATACCTCTCAAGAAATAAACCATCGAGTAGACCAAGAGTGGGGAATGAGAATTCTCATCAAGATATCCAAGTCTCCAACCAAGACTAATCTAAGAACGCTCTCCTCTCAAGTCCATACTAGGTGAATGCTCCTCAGTCTTCTTGCTGAAACCATCAACAGTCCCAACAAATACATATCTAATCCCAAGAGAAACAATTGACATCACCTTTTTCTCTAAGTATCCATGAGAACCTGTAACCTACAATCAATCCATGCCAACTCCAAATGCAACATAGCAATATCATGAAGTATCCAATAAATGATCAATGTACTCAATACCAAGAAACTAAACCAATATCAATGTCACAAATATAACCTAGGAATCAAGATCATAAACATGACAACCATGATCTAAACCATCTCAACCAAAGAGATATCATGCTCCATATGAACATACCATAACATGCCAAAAATCTAAACACGTATCAAGAGTATACCATGACATAATAATGAAACCATCCTAAAAAAAAGGATAACATTTCAAATGAAAGCATAAACCACACCTCTACCAAAGACCCCATGAGTGCTCAAGATGTCACCATCTCCACACACCATGAAGATAACCACAACCTACAAGTGCACCAACAAATGTCAAAGACACTTTTGCAGAAACAAGATCTAAGAAACCCTCCAACATCTGTAAGCACTAAATCCATATCATTTCCAACAACTCCCACTCAATTGTGGTACTGAGTCATCCATGGAATCATGATATCCATATCCTATAGCAAGAAGATACAAAGCCACCAACAAATAAACTAGGAACCAATCCTACACCACCACACCATCACTATCACAAGCTCCCACTAAATCATGTATCCAAGCTATCCATGACATCATGATAAAACCATCTTCTAACATAAGAATCAACCAAGGAATCAAACTATCAAAGAACTCAAAGATAACAATCATGAGCTCCCCAAAAGAAACCAAAATAACCATTATCCTCAACCAAGAATATATGCCACCATAACCAAATCAGAAATCCAAACAAATAACCATCAACTAAAGTACTTGTCAACATTACATAGTCAACCACAATCCTCCACCATGACTGTACTTGGTAACATCTCATCCCCTCTACATGAAGAAAAATCAACAAATTATATAACAAAATCATGCCACCAATCTGAATATGTATCAATAATGAAAGATCTACGGGTATAGACAACCAATATCCAAGCCATAAATGCAACATGTAAGTATATACCGCTTACACAAATGCACAAATTGTAGACCCAACAAGGCATCGTACATATACAAATAAAAAGGATAACCATGTCAACATGAGACCAATCTGAAATATAAACTGAGTATACAATGACATCAACATCATATCTCCAAGATACACCATGTCATAAACTCACAATGTCACCATAGTCAATATAATCCATAAATAGTTCAGATAAATATATCACCAAATAAATCATGCAAAACTTGCACCAAATCTGAACCAATGTGTAGAGCTTTCCAAGAGCTTTCTGTTGGCTATTTGAAGTCCAAAATCTGACTCCATATGCCCAAGTTATGCTCGTTTGAAAAAATAGCCTTCTAGGCCATAAACACAATAACATGGATCCCACAAAATTGCCAATATGCCCACAAAAAAACATTTTTAAAATTTCTGTATGCCTCAAATTTTTTTTCTTTTTTTTCTTCCTAAGTCTGACCCGACCCCAAAATTATCAGGCATATAATAAATTGTTATGACAAAAATATTTATTAAGAACTGCTGGTGGAATTTAATTTAATTATAAATTTTTTAGTTTTATTTTCAACTTTCAAAGTTTTTATTTTGAATTTTTTTTAATAAAAAAAACATTGTTTTAAACCCAAAAGTGGTTGGTGGTGGAGGGAGACCCCACCACCCCCGATTGGGGTATGAGCTTGGCCCGACACCCATGACAGAGGTGAGGGCCAACAACCCTGCCACCGCAGGGATTGTACAGTCCCGTGGTGACAAGGATTTTCCTCCTTTCCATTTGCAAGGTAAGGGGTCGGGGGGTGGTGTCCCCGACCCCCCCACTTAAAAAAATTACAAACCAGCCCTCCTGCACGTGTTTCAACACTTTTTAAATTTTTATTATTATTTTATATATTTATTTTATTTTTGCAGGGATCCGACGGTATTTAATTTGATGGCTATCATGACTTGCAACTATTTTTTTTTGCATTTTCCTTCAACTTGGCCAAACTAGGGAAAATTTTATATCAAAATTCATGGAAAGGCCAACCCAAATCTAACCGCAAGGTCCATTTTTACTCAGGAGGTCATTTCTGTAAACTCCCCACCCACCCCCCCCAAAAAAAAACCAAAAAAAAACCCTCATTTAAATGAAACATTCAAAAAACCCTTTTCACTAACAATTTTTCATGCCCAAAATATGCCACAATCCATCACAACAAAAAAACCAAAACCCTCAGATTTGTAATAAACAACGTACAAAATCCATATATCTTGCCATTTCTTACATTATTTCATGCATTCCCATAGATTCAACCTAGGGTTACAACACCACAACCATAGCTCTAATACCACTTGTTAGAAAACTTGCATACAACCATATGACAATTTCCACATAACCCATTATAGATCTTATGCAAATAAACACTTATAATCCACATGCAAGAGAATAGACAACATAACCATAAAATGTGACACAAGATATACCCTATGAAAATCCTCATGAGGGAAAAACCTAGCCTCCAAAAGAATCCATCACCATGTATTAGCAAAACAACATTGAAATACAACCATGGAAGCCTTCAAAACCCTAACCACAACCAAATTGTCTATGTGAACAAGCATGAATCCACACATCCCATGCCATGCTTCCAACCTTCACAAATTCTACCCTGGCTAACATGTCTAACCCCAACAACTACCCTTGTGGTTGCTTTTATAGAAACAAGATCTCACAAAACCACCAAGTGGTATTACATAAACCATGTGCTACCTAATCCCATTAACTCACATTTAATATTGGGTACTTTATTTTCCTAATATTAAATAATTACATCAAATAATATCACAATGTTACAATACAACTTACAAAGAATATTCCATGGGAATTTGTACATGTTGCACATCTATCTAGGTGCAACATTTACATAATAAAAATAAATGATACAATAATAAATATTATTATTCAAGGTGTACAACACCATTTTCTCAACAAAGATCATATTATTCCCCATATTGCAAGATTGGATACTTGCAAGAAAATTTGGGATGTCATCCTAAAACTATTCTAGAGTGCAACTATGAACAAAAAATTTCTTTAAGGAGAAGCTAAGAAACACTAGACATAACGAGGGAGAAGGTGTTGTCAGTTACCTCACTAGGGCGAGACAAGTCAAAGATGAGTTAGCAATTGTCGGACAAAAAATAGATGATGATGAGATTGTGAGAACTACCATGAATGGGTTCTCAAAGTAGCGGGACATCTTTGTCCAAGTAATTAATTGATGGTATGATCTACCTGACTGAGATTTACTTTGGAGAAATTTAACATATGAAGAGCTTAGGTTGAGCCTCGTTAGTTGAGGCAATAGTAAAAGCCAAAAGGGTGACGGTGATGAGAATGTTTCTCTTGTAGGAAAGGGCGATTTCAAGAAAGGCTCAGACAAAGGGTGTAACTCCAAGGGAGAGAAGAAAAAGAAAGACTTGACAACAATCAAATATTTTAGATGTAATCAAGATGGAATTTATGTTAGTCAATGTTGGAATACAAAAAAGGGCGATAAGAAGAAGAAACAACAAACAACAACTTTAGTAGACATTGATGAATTGGCTTCAAGACTTGAAGAAGAGTTCACTATTATAGCTAGCATATCTAGATCTACCTCCACATGAGTCTATTAGATCAATAGTGGGGTTCCATGTCACATGATAGGAGTTAGAGAGTACCTTTCTAGTTATAAAGTAGAGGAAATAGACTTCCATATACAAATCGCTAACAAGTCCAAGTGTACTCCAGTTGAGAGAGGGATAGTCATAGTTCATAGGGAGTCAGGAAAGATACTTCAAATTATAGATGTGTTACATGTGCTAGGAATGGGTATGAATCTGATTTCAATATCTATTATTCATGATAAAGGGTATGCCGTACTCTTTCGAGGACAAAAACTGTATTTGAAACACTAAGATTGGAAATCAGTAAAACAAATTGGGGTCAGAAGCAATAAGTTATAAAAATTGCCAGTAGAAGATCCCAAGGCATTGATTAGTAGTAGTAGTAGTAATAGAGATATGGGAGAGCTCTGGTATAGGAGGATGGGTCATATCCATCGTGGGTCACTTAAGTTTCTTAGAGAAGCCATGCAAGGTACTCTAGAAGTGAGCACCAAGCATGATGATGTATGCAAAGGGTGTGTACTTGGAAAGTTTCCAAAAGAAACATTTCAAGGGAGTGACAGTAGAGGCAAGGGTGTTTTAGATTTAATACATTATGATATTTTTGGTCCATTATCCACTAAATTTCTCAGGGGTTTTTAATATTTTGAAAACTTTATTGAGGACTTCTCCAAGAAGACCTGGATTTACTTCTTGAAGATAAGAGATGAAGTCTTCGATCGGTTCCAAGAGTTTAAGGCTCTTGTGGAGAACTTGACATGAAATAAGATAAAAGGTTATCCATATAGATAATGGAGGTGAGTGCATTGAGAAATCCTTCAAGGATTTATACACTAATAGATCAAGAGAGAACACACAACTCCCTGCAATCTGTAGTAGAATGGGGTTGCAGAATGAACAAATAGAATAATAGTTGGAGTAGATGGGGCCATGTTATATGCTTAGGATATGCCTAGATATTATGCAGTCAAGGATGGTGGATCCAATGAAGGACAGTCCAAACCTTGCAGCCAAAAGAATTACACAACGGAATACTCAACACAAAAGACAATACCATAAATGTTTCAAGTAATTTGCATTAACATGCCTGACTGTAGGCCTTCCGGGTTAGGGCCAATTACAAAATGAAACAATTCTGCAAGATCCACAACCAAATCCAATACAAACTCGGCTAGTTCAGCTCTGAAGACAATCAAAAGCTGATGGAAACCCTAAAGAAGATCTGAAATCGAGCTCACAAGCCTCCAAGAAATCTCCTTGTTCCCAAGTATGCAAACCCCTAGCTCTGCTACAAATGGCTATCAGATTACAATATGATCTGCAAGAACATCAAGAACTTTTCCACAACTTCGCCAACTTTAGCTTTCAAAACCTTAGATCTAACTCGCTAAGTCTTCCAGTCATGAACTTCTCTGCCCCTCCAGGATCTCTCTGTTCTGTCTCCAAAACATCTACCCAAGCCCACCTTAAATACTAATAATCAGCCACAAGTCAGCTGGATGAAACCCTTAACTCCCTTAACTCCCCAAAATAATAATTAAATTCCATACAAGCCAGCTTACAAATGTATACAAACATTTAATTCTGCATGTCGGCCCAAGACAATGGCTACCAACAATTAATTCACCAAGTCGGCTCCATAAATCACACAGAACTCTAGTTAGTAAGTCAGAACTACCGAGCGAAAGTAAAATTACCAAGCGCGCCAGGCATTGCCGAGCACCAGTGTCAACCGAGCACTG
The DNA here is from genome assembly GCA_027943335.1 of Chamaecyparis obtusa. Classification (NCBI taxonomy): domain Eukaryota; kingdom Viridiplantae; phylum Streptophyta; class Pinopsida; order Cupressales; family Cupressaceae; genus Chamaecyparis; species Chamaecyparis obtusa. The sequence goes on from BSBK01003838.1 coordinate 145,863, forward strand.
TAGGCATCGAGCACTAGAGACTACCAAGTTCCTTCAGTGACCGAGCTTCCTCCAATGACCAAGACCATCGGTCAAGGCTGCAACAGAGTAAAACCGGCCAAAACACAAAGACTCCATGCAGTTTCACCGAGGACACAAAATGCACTATCTAAACCTTGGATGCCCCTGCATCAAGATATCTTTAGGAAGAAGCATGTAACACAAAAGTTTATATTCAAATTAGAGTCCACACAAAGTGTTTGGAAAGATGACACTTGAGGAGGCATTTACAAGAAAGAAGGAAAAATTCAGTCACTTTAGGATTTTTGGTAGTATTGCTTATTGTCATGTTTCAAATGAGAAGCACACCAAATTTGATTCAACTATAGAGAAGGGATACCTCATTGGTTGCAAAAAAACATCCAAGGAATACAAGATTTATATTCTAGGGAGTAGGAAGATCATAATATGGAGGGACGTTAAGTTTAAGTTTCTGGAAGAGAATGCCTCTAGGAGATCTCGTGAACAACCAACAATTGATCAGAATTAGCAAGAAGAAGCTCCAAGGATTGAATTGCAATCTTAGACATAGGACATAGATACAAGTGTTGAGGAAAGTTCCTAGCATGTGGAACAATAACATGATGTGAAGCTTGAAGTTACAACCACTATAAGTGGGAGAAGGAATCACAAGGAGCTTCATACATTGGAATATGGAATAAAGTATGTAGGAATCCCTAGATAAAACACTAGAGACAAAAGAAATCCATAGTAATATTTAGATTACATGACATTGATGAGTAAGTTGATTGACAACGAGCCTTCCATATATAAATAGGTTGCACAACACCAAGTGTGGTAGGATGCTATGGTGGAGGAGTACAAATCCATCATGCATAATGAAGTTTTAGAGGTAGTGCCTCTACAGCTTTGGAAAAATTAGTGATTGGTTCCAGCTGGATCTATAAGATCAATCACATTGTAGATGGAAACATTGACACATTTTAAGATACATTTGTGGCCAAGGGGTTCTCTCAAAAAGAGGGAATAGATTATGAGGAGACATTTTCTCCTGTAGATAGGTATACTTCCATTAGAGTAGTGATCTCACTTGCAACACAGATGGGATGGTAGATTCATCAAATGGATGTCAAGGCAACATTCCTAAATGGATTAATTGAAGAGGAGGTGTATATTGAACAACCATAGGGTTTTGAGACACATGTGAGGGAAACTCATGTATGCAAATTAAAATGAGCACTATACAAACTCAAACAAGCTCCAAGAGCCTAGTATAGTCATATTGATAACTACTTGCAGAAGATGGGATTTGTGAAGAGTGAGACATATTCAAATCTATACTATTATATGGTTCGAGATGAAGCACTCATTCTAATTTTGTGTGTGAATGAGCTTTTTTTACTAGATCACCAAGGCTCATAGGAAACTGCAAGATGAAATTAACAACAGAGTTTGAAATGAGAGACTTGGGGTTGATGTACTATTTTCTAAGACTCGAGGTGTGCAAGTCAGATGGGGAAATGTTCCTTAGTAAATGGAGATATATTTTGGAGATCTTGAAGAAGTTTAGGTTGATGGACTATAGATCCATGTCTACTTCTATGATAACCAATTGGAAGAATATTGAAGCACCAAAGCAGAAGGTTGTAGACCTCACCTTATATAGATAACTTACTGGCTCTCTCATGTATCCGGTTAACACAAGGCAAGACATTTTTTTGTAGTTAGTACTCTTAGTTAGTTCATGGTGGAACAATTGTCTAGGGAAAAATTGGTGATTGGTTCCAGGGATAATTATCCAAAATTTGTTGTGTTATCTATGTCTTTGATTTCTCTGATTTTCTGCTACAATTTTCATTTGGTGCTAACTTCGTGTGTATGCTTGGGAATTATACTAAGCTAATAGTACCTTCTAGGTAAGAGAAAATTCACATTTTTCACAACTAGTCAAATTATGATATTGCTTTAAGAATCAATTACGTAATTTTTTAGTCAAACTTATTGAACCAGTTTCATGAATTTTCATCTGAAATTTCAAGATTAATTTGAAAAACAAATATAATTTAAAATAAGCCATCTAATTAAATCAAAATATAAAAATAATATTAAATCGAATGAAAAGAACATATAATACAAACCTTAAGGTTTCCATCGAGCATCCCATTCAAGGCAAGGAAATGAGAGACATGAGATCCAAAGCCTTCGATTGATCCTTCCTCCACTGCCAACAATATTTCATGTTCTCTCGCCAATTGGACCTAATCAATTTTGTATCGAGAGGTTTGCAAAAATGAGCATTTCCAATAGTCACTGAGATGCCCCACTCATTCAACATTCTCCTTGCTTCCAAGCAGTTTTGTACAATGGAACCAAACCCTAGAGATGCCACTCCAGTACTTCCACTAAAATGCGACCCTTGTCAATCTGCAGATGTGGGATTCAATGTTAGGTTCAATCAAATATCAATGAAACGAAAAAGCTCTATATGAATATTTAGGATTATTCTTTATAGTTATATCATGTTGATTTAAATATTATATTTTGAATTTTAATTTATTATACAGTATAAATATCATATTTTAAGTTTTGATTTGTTTGCTGGTTCATTTCAAATTACATTATTAGATGAGTCTAAATAAAAATGTATGATTTAAAGCCAGTCATCTAAACAAGATAAAATTCAGAATTTTAAAATTTAAGTCTTTTAGGTGATATCTCAAGAAGATGATCTTATAATAGTAAAACCCACTTATTAGTACCCACTTATTAGTATGATTTCAAATAACCCAACTAAACAAATCAAAACTTACCTAGAATATTTTATTTAAATCAAACTTATCTTATATCAGAAAGAAGGAGTCACTTGTTCTTATGATTTCAAATGAGACACCCAGTATAATCAAAACTTAGTAAACCGAATCGACCAACAATACCTGAAGAGGATGACCTTTATTATGTAAAGGCAGATCGGGGAGGCCAAGGCCATTGCCCCTGGGGAACTTGAAGCAAGAAGGGCGATCATCAATGGAAGCATGTTAGGTAAGCATGCCATGTACGCGATGTCAAAAGCTCCACAATGTAACTGCCCTGATATTGTAACGGTTACGAAAATATGTGAAGCCCAAACGTTTCACCTGCTGTAGTAACTGCCAACTCTTGGACTTCCGCATATGCTATGTAATATAGGTGAATATAGAAAAACATAGCTGCTGTACATTGTAATTGAGATTGATTTTCAATAGAGATATCTGCCCTGCTTGAAAGTGGATGTAATCCAGAATAGTTAGATGAACCACTATAAATTTTGTGTCTCTTGTCTGTGCATTTTTATCTTTTATTTTCTGTTTTGTTTTTGATTCTTTAATTAGTTTTGGGTCTGCAATTTACATTCAACAATTGGTATCAGAGCTGGTTAAGCTCGTTCAATTTTTTGGAAAATTGGTGAGGTTTTGCAGGTGCCATGGATGAAGCAGATAAATGGAAGATTGAAAATTTTTCAGGGCAGAACTTTGGATTATGGAAAGTACAGATTGAATCTCTACTTATCAAGCAGGATTTGCAACTCGCATTACTTGGAAAAATAAAAGGAAAGGGTTCGATGTCGGATGAAGACTGGGAGAAGATCGATCATAAAGCAAAGGCAACGATTTTCTTATCTTTATCAAGCAATGTGCTCTTCAATGTTTCGATAGAGAAGACCATGAAAGAGTTGTGGGATAAGTTATCTTCACTATATGAGATAGCTTCAACATCGAACAAAGTATTCATCATCAAGAAATTATATAATCTGAAAATGAAAGAAGGAGGACTGATATCAAATCATCTCAACGAGTTTAATACTCTTGCCACTCAGCTGATTTCGGTTGGAATCGCATTAGATGATGAAATAAAGGCAATATTGTTATTATGCTCACTTCCGAACAGCTGGGAAGGAGTTGTCATGGTTGTGAGCACTTCTGTTCCAGCCAAGAGCAAGCTGAAATTTGATGAAGTTGCAACCACTCTACTTAGTGAAGACATGCAAAGGAAGCAACAAGAATCCTCTTCCGGTGATGCTCTAACAGTTGTGAGCACAAACAATAGAGGGAGAAGTCGTGAGAGAGGAAGAAATAATAATAATAACAACGGAAGAGGTAGTTGAGTCATCACTCAAAATTGAGAGGAAGAAATGACACATGCTGGTTTTGTGGAAAATCTTGGCACACAAAGAAGCAATGCTGGAACTATAAAAGGGCTCAAAATAATGTTATCAATGCCGGAGTTAATGCTGCAACTGATGGAGCTTTGGTACTTGCAGCCGGCAACACAGATTCAGATTTGTGGGTTCTCAATTCCGGAGCCTCATTTCATGTAACTCCATGCCGGAGTGCTTTCACAAATTACAATGAAGGTATGTTTGGCAAAGTTTTTCTTGGGGATAATAAAGAATATGATATAGTGGGAAAAGGGGATATTTTATTGTCGCTGAAAAGTGGAAGCAAATGGATTTAAAAGATGTTAGGCATGTTCCTACACTCAAGCGTAATCTGATTTCTGTTAGTCAGTTATATACACAAAGCTGCAATGTTAATTTTGATTTAGCTTCTTGGAAAGTGTCCAAAGGTCAATTAGTTTTAGCAAAATGGCAGAAAACTAGAAGTTTATACACATTAGAGTGTAATGGTGAAGTGGGAGCAGCTATGGCGGTTGCAGATAGTAATGCCGAACTTTGGCATAAGAGGCTCGGTCATATGAGCAAAACATGTCTTGAAGTTATGCTTCGAAGAGACCAACTTTCGGGTTTAAAATCGGTTGATTTGGAATTGTGTGAGCATTGCCTCTATGGCAAACAAAATTGCACTAGCTTCGTAAGGATGGGTCATGAGAAAAAATCATCTCCATTAGAGTTTATTCATTCTGATGTTTTCGGTCCTACGGAGGTAACTTCTATTGGTGGTGCTAATTATTTTGTCACACTTCTTGATGATTGCACTCACAAAGTTTGAATTTACATGTTGAATAAGAAATCATAAGTTTTTTCAAAATTTAAAAGCTTTAAGGCTAAGGTGGAAAATCAGATTGGAAGAAAAATAAAATATCTACTAACGGACAATGGTGGTGAGTTTTGCTCTTCGAAGTTTGACCAATTTTGTGTAGATCATGGTATTTGATGGATTCAAACAGTCCTGTATACACCTCAAGAAAACGGTGCAGCTGAGAGGTTGAATCAGACTATTTTGGAGAGAGCTCGATGTATGTTGTCTAATGCTAGTTTGGGGAAGGAATTTTGGGCAGAGGCTTGTAATACAGCGGTTTATTTCATCAACCAAGCTCCTTCGTCACGTTTGGATTTTGACATTCCGGAAGAGAGGTGGGCTAGTAAGAGAATTTCATTTTCTTATTTGCGTGTTTTTGGATGCGATGTATATGCTCATATTAATAAGGAGCAGAGAACGAAGTTGGATTTCAAATCCAAGAGATGCATGTTTTTTGGGGTATGGTGAGGATGAGTTTGGTTATCGTCTATGAGATTCAATCACTAAGAAAGTGATACGGAGTCGAGATGTTGTCTTCAATGAAAATTCATTTCTCGGTTTGAAATCTCAGAACTCTTCTTCTGATAATTTTATTCAATATGATCTGTCTGATAATGGGATTCATAGGCAGAATGTACCCTGGGTTACATTTCATCTATCAACATTTGTCATCTCCAGCATTGCTCACCTACCTTCTTCCACAAATTCTCTCATTTCTCCAATGCCAATTCCTATATGCACTCAGCCTAGCAGTGTCTCCACTCTTCCTATTCCCCATTTATTTGATGGAAGAGCCACTACAGCGCAGAGTGCTCTTCCCACTCAGCATTCACCCGTGCCCCCTTTTATTTTCGTGCCCCCACATATTTTTCCAGTTGCTGTGTGGGATGTCCAATTCCCAACGCAACCTATTGTCTCAACCTCCCAAATTGAGGCTCGACCACGAGTTGTTCCTCTGCCATGGGCAGAGACTATGCAAGAGACTCCCCTCTCCACGTGCTGCCAAGACTCACACCCAACAACATCTCTCGACAGGGCATCCACTCAGGGAGGTGCACTCGATCCTCTGGCCCATTCTCTACAAAGAACACAGCCTATGCTGCAGTCTTCCACGCACCCTCTGCTGTGCCAGCATGAGGGAAAATCTCTGCCGCAAGTATATACTCAGCAAAATGAGCAGCCCATGATGCCGATACCACACACTCAGGCAGAAATTAATACAGAGGTTATTCCAAATACAGAGGTTACAACTACTGATGCTTCTGATGTTAATATTAATCAAAATGTTTGATTAAGAAGATCTACCAGAGAAAGAAAACGTCCACGAAAATTTGATGACTATGAATTACTATTTTCTTTGTGTTCTGATCAGGCAGAGCCACAAACTTTTAAACAGGCATGTTCTGATGTAAATTCAGTATTCTGGTTGGATGCCATGAATGATGAAATGGAGTCTTTACACACGAATCAGACATGAGATTTGGTTCCCCTTCCGCCAAATCGTAAGGCTTTGAAAAATAAATGGGTCTATCGCATCAAAGAGGAAGACGGAGGACACAAGAGATACAGAGCCAGACTGGTAGTGAAGGGATTTGCTCAGCAAAAGGGTGTGGATTTCAATGAAATTTTTTCTCCAGTGGTTAAAATGCAAACCATTTGTTTGGTACTTGGTATGGCAGCAGCATGGGACCTTGAGCTTGAGCAACTCGATGTCAAAACAACATTTTTACATGGGGACATTAATGAAGAACTATATATGGAACAATTGGAAGGCTTCATCAAACAGGGGTAGGAGCATTTATTTTGCAAGTTAAAGATAAGTTTATATGGGCTGAAGCAAGCCCTTCGTCAATGGTATTTAAAGTTTGATAATTTCATGACTTAGCAAGGTTTTACTTGCTGCGAATCAGACCCATGTGTATACTTCAAAAGGCTTTCGACTGGTGAGTTTGTGATCTTGCTATTATATGTTGATGATATGTTGACTGCTGGTAATAGTATGAGAGTCATTCACAAGCTGAAGACACATTTGTCTCTTCGGTTTGCCATGAAAGATCTAGGGGCAACAAAGAGGATTCTTGGGATGGACATAATCCGAGATAGACATAGGAGAGAAATAAAGTTATCTCAAGAAAAATACATTCTCAAAGTCTTAGAGAAATTTAATATGACAAATGCAAAATCGGTTGCCACTCCATTGGCTGATCATTTTCGATTGTCTTAAAAAATGTGTCCTTTTACTTAGGAAGAAAAACAAGAGATGGCTGGTATTCCTTATTCTTCAGCAGTTGGGAGTTTGATGTACGCCATGGTTAGCACACGTCCGGTTATTGCTCAAGCAGTGGGAGTTGTGAGTGGTTTTATGAGTAATCCTGGGGTGAACCCACAATAGTGGGTTACACTTTTTTGCCTGAACGGACACTGAACTTTACATTTTGAAAAAAACTTTTAGACTCGGATGCAGATTGTCGTTAAACCGTTTGAAATCAGAAGATGAAGTAAATTAGAGTTTTTTAGAATTTTCTATCTAGATTCTAAATATGTTTTTTTAATTTATTTTTGAATTAATTTGAATGGTTTTTTCTTTCTCCCACAAAAATTGGTATGTTGCTGAAAATTTCATTTTCAAAGAGTTATATTATTTTCATAGAGCATAACTTTTTTTTAAAAATAGATATCAATGTGATTCTTTCAAAATTAGTTTTGTAACATCCATACAGAGGGCATGCAATTGGTTTGATGACATTATCATGATTATTTCATATTTTATTAATGTTTGAAGTTGACTAAATCATAATTTTGATATACCTTAACTACATGGCTTATAACTTGTCGTGTATTTGTCCAATTTTATTTTTATTTTTTTTGATAGAAAGAGAACTTAAATACCTAAGGCATGTATATTTTTTAAATTTTTTTTCCTCTCATTTACTATTTTTCCGTAAGTGTCAAATATAGAGGTAGACATACGGTGAAATATCTATGTTTAGTAAAACTAAAAATACAAAGTCATGTAATAAGCTTAATATATATTAACATTATAATCATTGGCAAGATTTTTCTCAATAGTACATTAATACATAGATAGGTTTGTGAAAAGAATTCATTTGATATCCCAAAAGATAAATTCAAAGTGATTTTTTGTCAGCATTTTTGTAGGTGCGAAGGAGATTCCATTGTAGGTATGAATGAGGAGTATAGATGTTATATCAATATTTTTTTTATCTAAGAGGCTTTGAGATAACCATTTATAATTAATTCCTTCAAATGGAACCTCTCAAGGCTTAAATAATCATATTTTATTAAAAGTATGCTATTTCAACGAAAATCAACATGTCTAAAAAAGTGTAACCCACTATTGTGGGGTCACCCCCTAGTAAAACTCATTGGCAAGCAGTTCAATGGACTCTTCGGTATTTGAGAGACACTTCCGCTCATGTTTTATGTTTTAACAGTAAGGCCCCTTATATTTGCGGATATGTTGATTCTGATATGGTTGGAGATTTAGATACAAGGAGGTCAACAACAGGTTATGTGTTTACTTTTGTCGGGGCAGCGATTAGCTGGACTTCTCGGAAGCAACAAGTGGTTGCTCTTTCCTCCACCGAGGCTGAATACATTGCTCTCGTTGAGGGAGCTAAAGAGCTGATATGGTTACAGCAATTGTTTGGAGAGTTGGGATTTAAACAATCCACATTTACTCTATTCTCTGATAGCAACAGCGCCATTCATTTGGCCAAAAAATTAGCTTTCCACAGTCACACAAAGCATATTGAGACCAGATTTCACTTCATCCGTCATGCTCTTGAAGAGGGAAGACTACAGTTAGAGAAGATTGACACAAAGGTAAATCCGGCTGATGCGTTCACCAAGGTAGTACCAAGAGAGAAGTTCGAATTCTGTAGAACTTCTCTCGGCATTGTGACAACATAGCCATAAGTATCAAGTGGGGGATATCTCTGAGCAGTTCGCCTCGTAGCATTGTTTGGACTTCAAGTGGGAGATTGTAACTGCCCTGACATTGTAACGGCTACGACAGTATGTGAAGCCCAAACGTTTCCCCTGCTGCAGTAACCGCCAACTCTTGGACTTCCGCATATGCTATGTAATATAGGTGAATATAGAAAAACAAAGCTGCTGTACATTGTAACTGAGATTGATTTTCAATAGATATCTGCCTTGCTTGAAAGTGGATGTAATCTAGAATAGCTGGATGAACCACTATAAATTTTGTGTCTCTTGTCTGTGCATTTTTATCTTTTATTTTCTGTTCTGTTTTTTATTCTTTAATTAGTTTTGGGTCTGCAATTTACATTCAACACACAGTGAGTTGGGCCGTCTGCTCCCACAAGTCCAGCTCTATCAATTGCAAAACGCACTGGTAGCTTTTGCAAATCCACATCATGAGCAACCTGCAAATTCATCCTTGTGAGCATAAATCTTACACATTTGGGGCCCATATGTTCAAGGTAACTTTGCAAATCTAAATCATGAGCAACCTGCAGATTCATCTCTATAAGCATAAATCTTGCATATTTGGCACCCGTATGTTCAAGAGTGAAATCTTGGCTAAAAGATCTTACTTGGTCATAGCCCCTCTGCAGAAAAGTGGAGTAAATGGCACAGAAGGGCTCGAGGCCTTCTGTGGCAACCCTGCAGCAAATGTAACAGCATGTTGCTCTGCAATGCCCACATCAAAGCAACGATCGGGGAACTCTTTCTGGAAATAATTGGGCCCTATTCCTCCGCCCATGGCCGCTTGGATTGCCACTATTTTACTGTCCTGTTTGGCCTCTGCAATCAGAGATTCTGCAAAGTATTGTGTGTAGGTCAGAGTAGAGGTCTTGGGCTTGGATTGTTTGCCAGTTGCTGGCTCAAACTTCACCAATCCATATAATTTGTCACCAGCGTTTTCAGTAGGAGGGTAGCCCTTTTCCTTCTATGTGACCAAATGGACCAGCACAGGTCCTGTGGTTGGCATGCTCTTCACCTTCTCAAAGATGGTGACCGTGGCTTCAATGTCATGCCCATCCACAGGCCCAATGTAGCACAATTCCAACTCCTAAAAAAGGGAAGGTTGATGGCCTCACCAATCCTCCTGCACACTCCACCTTTGATACAAGTTCATGAGTTTGCTCCCTAATTTGGCTTCACCATTACATTATAAAGTCTGTCAGAGTGTGGGTAATTCATTTATCTAAGGGAATCTTATAAGGGAATCTAGTAGTTGAACATGTTTTAATAATTGTAATTATATTTGATCATTTAATGTTCGATATTTTTTATAGTATAGTACTAGTAACTGTGATTATAAAGTTAAGGAATTATAGTTGTTTGACATGTTATTTAATTTTGCTCACTTTGGTATGGACATATAGAGATAGAACTTGAATTGATCTTTTTAATCTAAATAATAGTACAGAATGGAAGCACATTTCCAAGGATAAAACATGGGTGGGAGAGTTTGTGATGGATTGGATTTGTGAAAGATGATCGGGAAAGTTGTTAGTATTCATCATTATTACTCATAAAATGTACTCTTTACAGCTGGAAAATTAACAAATCATACAATGTTTCATAGTTGCAACAATACAACGTGAAGTAGCACACTATTATTATTAACTTTATGCACAATTATTCATCTACAATTTTGGGGGCCCTTTTTGGACACCTTAACAAAAACCATTTTGATGTGGCATCATATTCAATGATGTGAACTCGAAGCCTTAGTTATAAGTAGGGAAAAATTTGGGAGTAATTTGAGATTGCCATATAGGATCTAACATTATATTTGAATCTTGATGATGTGGACCTAAAGCCTTAATTATAAGCAAGGGAAGCTCTAGGATTCAACAAAAAACATCTTGATTTGACATCATATTTGATGATCTAGACCTAAAACTTTTGTTATAAACACTTGGGTACAATTGATATGTAGGAGATATTTTCCATAGCAAGTCAAATTGTGATATTGCTATCATGGATAAATGAGTTTGACTTGAAAACTACATAGTTGAATCCTCATAGCAATATCACAAGGGAACGATTGGAAGTGATTTGAAATCATTGCATAGGATTTTGAGAGGTATGATGTTAGGGTGCTCAACTATTGGGTTCTCTCCCTTAGCAACTTGTCGACTTCTAAATTAAACCTCAAAACAATGTGGGGCTCTTAGTCTACCTCCAATATCATATGTTAAGATAAGGTTCATGAATATGAACTAATTAGGACTCCAAAAAATTAACAAATCATGTGATGTCACATAGATGCATGAATAAAACATGACTTTTTTTTATCATTAAGACATAATTTAAAGTGCATAGCTATTATAAGTTAATATATAATTATATGTCTACCTTTTTTGGGGGGCTTTTTGGACACCTTAATAAAAAGCATGATGTGGCATCATATTTGATGATGTGGACTTAAATCTTTAACTATAAACATGGAAACAATGAGAGTGATTTGAAATTTGTCTTATAGGATTTAACAAAAAGTATGTTGATGTGGAATTATATTTGATGATGTAGACTTGAAGTTTGTTATAATGGAGGGAACAATACCGAGTGATTTGAAATTGCCACATAAGATTGTAAGAGTTATGATGTTAGGGTGTTCAACTATTAGATTCTCTCCCTAACAACTTTCCCACTTTTAAAGTAAACCCCAAAACACGGTAAGACTCTTAGTTTGACTCAAACACCACATGTTGACCTAAGGTTCATATTGACAAACTAGAACTCAGATCTATGAACTTTTATTTTCTAAGAAAACGTTCTACCAACATGCAATCTTAGATATTTTAAGACTACATTTTTTGATTTCCTAAACTGGTTGATCACGTGAACTTTATTAAAATCTTTCATTCATTCATTCTATGCATCTCCAATAAGTGATAATCATAACTCAAATGGCGATCCTTGGGATAAGTGATGGTGTCAAACAAAGGTGCGAGAGGCTTTTCCACTATAAACACAATCTTTCTTGCCATCTCTTCGACATTCATCTTCTGTCCTTGTTCAGAGTTGCCGGCTTTTGCACACACACTCCATCGCTACATGCCCAAATTTGTGAAGCACAAAAGAATGGCAACATTAAAGACATCAGATTTCCAAAATATATAACATTAATCAATCAATCTTGTTTATTGATTAAATTATTTAAGAGTTTTTAAATCATGTTATCTAATTCATTCTTTTTAGACTATATAAGAATTTTTTGAATTAAAATTTTGGATCATAAATTGTAACTCATTCTAGATTAGATTTCATAAGAGTTTCTGAATCAATATTTAGAATCACATTTTGTAATCTATTCTGAATTAGACTTTTTAAGGATGTTCTAAATCATATTTGTAATCATATTTTGTAACCCATTCTAGATTAGACAATGTAAGGGTTTCTTTAATCAACCTTTAGTGATCACACTTCATAATCTATCTTTAAGATGATAATCTATCTTTAAGATGATAGAGAATAAAGATATAAACTATTATGAAAATTATTGTCAAACTTTTCATGAATCACTTAGAAACCTTGTATTGCTGCTCTTTTGTGGCGGCTTCCATGTTTGTCTAAGTACGACTTATTTACAACAACAATAAAAAAATGAAATTTATTGTGTATTATATCGTCTGAGAATTTGTTGAATGGCATCTATATCGTCTGAGACTCTTTCTGGATTGTAGTGAGGTTTTTCCATTTTGCACACTACTTAAAATCTTGTGCTCGGCCCCAACTCTTATGCAATTTGTCCGTTCATGCCCGTGTTCAGTGTCATTCCTGTTCAACGTTTTGTTAAATATGGAGTTCGGTTTCATTTTACTTGACTCTCATTTGGATTGTGCACTGCAGATGCTCACAATTTGTCATTTTCCATGACTTTCAACGCTTCTGTCAACTCATAAGTCCTTTGAAAAATTCTCAATCTATGCAATAGAGGAGACTTTGCCACGTAAAAGTAATGATTATGGTTGTGTTTTGGTTGAATAAACAAGAAAAGAAAAAGAAAAAGTAATGATTATGGTTGCGTTTTGGTTGAATAAAAAGAAAAGGAACTTTTATAGTCTATTATGTTAGCAATTTATTTTTGAGTCTATATATGCTAACAGTAATATAGGACTCCATACTTCTTGTAGGAGGCACTTAATTGTGCTACAAATGAGGTGTACATGTTTTATTCCTTTTGGGATTTGAACGTTTGACCTTTCTTTCAAGAGCGCAAGATGAATAGTGACATTGTATTTTAGGAAAATCATTTGTCCAAACATTGTTTGATCTCACCAATATCTTAGTATTATTGTAGAGATGAAACCTCATCAATCTTTATATATTATTCATCTTTTAAGACATCACAATTTTGAGTCATATTTATTATATTATTAATTAAAATAATTAACTCAATTAACTAGCCATTCTTTTATGTTTTTAAATACCCAATTCTTTTCATGATTTAATTATAATACCATTAATTAAATCTTCTCTTGTAATCACCTTAGTAAACCATTCAATGTGCATTCTATGTGTGTCTGTCTCTCTAACCTTCCCCTTTTCAAGAGGTTTCATGTTATGAGGCAATTAGCAACTCCATAGGTTACTTCCTGAAGATTAATGAACCCACTTCCTTCATGGGTCATTGTATTTTTTTACATGTTTTGGGTGATATTCACACCTTCAAACGCTTACATTGTGATGTATTTTTTTTATGGTGGGAGATAGGTCATGAACTTAGCTATTGGATTATGTGGGCTTCCCTTTCCAATGTTGCCACTAATTCTTAACTGACTACTTGACCACAAATTGTGCCCTCTCATGTTGTAAAGGTGTCACTACTTGGTCGAAGGATGCTAATGGTGATCACTTGACTGTCCAAGCTTCTACATCTTCTTTTGATGATTCCTCTAATGATGATGACTCAACCAAAGATGATGTTGAGCCTCTTGTTGATGATGTGATCTCCTCTGGCCCTATGGATTCTTCTTTTCTTGTAGCTTCTATTCAGTTCCAGGCTTTGGTGACGATGTTAAACCTTGTTAGTGGTGTAGGAGCATCTTGGATTCATGGAAATCTTGCATCACCAAAAAATAGTTCTTTGTTATTTTGTTCTTCTTTACCTGATGAGAGATTATGCTGGCCGATTATCATTTGTTCAAGATAGCATGTGCAATCGTAAAGTCTTATTCAAGACCTATCTAGGATCATCTTCCTATGATCACACCTCCTATTGTTTATGACTGTTTGAGATTTGATCCATTTTCTGTCCGTGGGTAATGTGTTCACTGCTTGCCTAGACCATTTAGAGATTTGATGTGCAGTCGCTAATCTTTGTCTTTTGACCGTTGTGATCATAGCGTGTGGTTTGTGGATCTCTCGTGGATCATTTCCTATGATCGCGCATCTTGTTGTCCCTTTTCATGGATCTTTGATTCATTTTGGGTCGGACCTATTTGTTTGTACACATTTCCTTCTAGAAAAATGTAATTATAGGGGAATGTAAATCTTTCTTGGACAAGCCATAGAGGTGCTGCCTATATGTAATAACTTGATGTATCTTGAGTAGTAGTTAGAGTAGTTGGTTAATGGAGCCTAGATTTGAGACTTTGGCAGATCAAAATTAGGATATGAGATTCATTTTCTTGTTTATGGCCATAACTAGGAAGGCCTGACAACCCAACATGTATATTGTTTGATCTCTGAATAAATACATTGGATTGTGCATTCTCTCTCTACTTTTGTGTTGTTGGTTTTATGTGTTACTCTTAGTTGCGAGGTTGGGCATCTCCTTTGGGGATTTTCCCACCTTGGCACTGTGTCAAGTGGTATCAGAGCATTTTTTGTTTGTAACAAGCCCTACTATTGGTTGTAGGGTGGCAGATTGCAGTTTGGCCTACAATTGTAGAGTGTTGCGAAAATGGTTCGTGGAAGGAGAGATGTTGATCATGCTATGTTGGATATATTGAGACAAATTTATGCTAGGCTTGAAGCTGTTGTGACAACCCAAAGAAGAGGAATACCTATTGAAGATGTTAGTGAAGATGAAGCCGAAGAAGTAGGAGTAGAACAAGCCCCTGTTCTTGAATAAGGCGAAGAAAGATTCCTGAGATCTTTAACAAGTGTGAATTCAAAACCACATTTCAATCCCCTTGAATATAATGGTAAGTTGGATTCAGATGAATTGTTGGACTGAATCTATGAAATGGAGAAATATTTTGAATATGAAGGTACACCGATGGATAAGAAGGTAATTTTGTTGGAACAAAATTGAAAGGACATGCATCTTTGTGGTGGGAACATGTGCAAATTGATCAACAAAGAAGAGGAAAGGAAAATATCAAGGTATGAGATAAGATGGTAAATAAATTGAAGGGTAAATTCCTATCGGGTGACTATCAAGTTAGTTTGCTAAGAAGAATGTA
This sequence comes from Chamaecyparis obtusa, assembly GCA_027943335.1. Classification (NCBI taxonomy): domain Eukaryota; kingdom Viridiplantae; phylum Streptophyta; class Pinopsida; order Cupressales; family Cupressaceae; genus Chamaecyparis; species Chamaecyparis obtusa. Next base: position 161,293 of record BSBK01003838.1, read on the forward strand.
AAATTTGAAACAAAGGGACACTACTGTAAAGGAATATACTAAAGAGTTCTAGAGATTAATGGATATCAGATATGGACATATGGATGATGAAGTTGAAAGAGTTACAAGATACCTATATGGATTGAGAACTTCTATACAAGATGAAATTAGTTTGGTCAAGATGAATAACATTAAGGAAGACTATCAATTTGCATTAAAGATAGAAGAAAAGCTAAACAAAAGGCATGAATAGAGGCAAAAATGCAAAGGTGGTAGATTTTTTAGAAGAAGAGGTAGATCTTATGGAGAAAGTAGCAGATTTGATCAGGATAAAATTAAATCAGAATGGAAAGGAGAAGTTTCATACTGAGGAAGAGGAGGTTATGAAAGAGGTAGTTACCCTAGAGGTAATGATCATAAAAGAGAAGACAAAACCTAGTTTAAGGGAACTTGTTTCAAGTGTGGTGAAGAATGAAATAGACCATTTGAATGTAAGAAGGTTGGTAGTAGTAGCAGGAATGCACTTTAGTAGGAAGATTCATCTGATTTGGTGAACAAATAAGAAGGTGGCAAAAATTTGATGATTAGCAGAGCTTTTTGGAGTAAAGCAACTAAATAGGACCCTATGAGGAGAGGTTTATTCAAAACCAGATGCAAAGTTGTTGGAAAGTGTTGCAAGGTGATAATTAACAGTGTAACTTCAAATAATTTGGCATCAAAAGAGCTAGTTACAAAGTTGCATTTACCGAGGATGAAGCACCCTAATCCATATCAGATTTCTTGGATCAAGGATGACTATAAACTTTTGGTAAGTGAACAATTTCTTGTGAAATTTAAGATTGGAAACTATCATGATGAAGTTCTTTGTGATATTATGTTGATGGATTGTTGTCACATCTTGTTGGGTATACCATGATAATATGATAGACAAGCTATACATGATGGTAGATTGAATATGTATACTATTATGGTTAATGGGAAGAAATGAGGTTTGTTACTTTTGGTAGAAGAATATAAGAATGAGAAATGCACTGTTGTTAGAGTTTTCTTGGTTGAAGGAAAACAATTCATAAAGGGGTTGAAGAAGAATGTTGTGTGCTATGCTTTGATTCCTAAAAGACCAGTTGTAAAGACAAAGGATGATTCACTGTTGGAAGTTAAATAATTGTTGACAAAATTTCAAGATATCATTTCAGATAATGTACCTCATGGGTTACCTCATGTTAGAAGTATGAGTCATTGCATGGATTTGATACTGGGAGCTAGTTTACCTAATAAGGCACCTCATCGATTGATGCTTGTAGAGAATGAAGAATTGAATAGACAAGTTCATGAATTTTTAGAGAAGGGTTTGATCAGAGAAAGTTTGATTTCATCTGTAGTACCCATCGTGTTGGCACCTAAGAAGAGTGGAGAATGGAGGATGTGTATAGATTCAAGAGCTATAAATAGGATCACAGTGAAATACTAGTTTTCATTGCCTAGGATGGATGATATCATGGATTGTTAGAGTGGAGAAAAATACATTACTAAGATTGATTTGAAGAGTGGTTATCATTAGATTAGAATCAGAGAAGGAGATGAATGTAAGACTACTTTTAAGACAAGAGAAGGTTTGTATGAGTGGTTAGTTATGTCTTTTGGTTTGACTAATACACCTAGTACTTTTATGAGGTTGATGAATGAGGTCTTGAAGAAATTATTGGGTAGGTTTATGATTGTTTACTTGAATGAAATTATGATATTTAGTAAGAGTAAGGAAGATCATTTGTTGCATCTGAGATAAGTATTGTAGAGATTAAAAGAGTAAAAGTTGTTGATTAACTTGAAGAAATGTTCTTTCATGAAGGAATAGATAGTGTACTTGGGTTTTGTGATTTCAGATGAAGGTTTGAAGATGGATCCTGAGAAAGTTAGAGAAATTTTAAAATGGCCTACACCTAAGAATGCAAGTGAAGTCTGATCTTTTCATAGATTGACAAGTTTCTACCAAAAATTCATAAGGAATTTAGTTCTATTTGTAATGCTACGACAAAGACAATAAGAGGAGACAAGAAAGATTTCAAGTGGACACATGGAGATGATATAAGTTTTGAGACCTTGAAGTAGAAGGTAGCTAAATTATTGGTACTGAATTTTCTTGATTTCTGTAAGGTATTTCAAGTTGATTGTGATGCAAGAAGAAGTGCAATTAGAGAAATATCGAGTCAAGAAGGTAAACATGTTGCTTTTTACACTAAGAAATTGAATGATGCTAAGATGAAGTATTCAGTTTGTGATCAAGAATTTTATGCTATTGTTCAAGCTTTGAAGAAATGGAGACATTATTTTATGCCTAAGGAATTTGTGTTGTACACCAATCATAAAGAATTATAGTATTTGGGTAGTCAGAATAAGTTGAATCAGAGACATATGAAGTGGGTTGAATACTTGCAGAATTTTACTTTTGTGTTGAAACATAAAAGTGGTTTGTCAAATAAGGTTGCAGATGCATTGAGAAGAAGAAGAAGTTTATTGATTGAGATGAGAGTTGAGGTACTTGGTTTTGATGATTTGAAAAGTTTGTATGAAACTGTCCCTGATTTTGTAAAACCTTGGAAAGCATGTAAGGAATGGATCACAGATAATCAAAGTAAGTGGGTTGATTACTTCAATTTAAGAAGGTATGTATTTCAAAGGCATTCAATTATGTATACCAAGATGATCAATGAGGGAAAATCTAATCGAGGAGAAACATAGTGGAGGAATTGCAAGACATTTAGGCATTGATAAAATAGTGAGTTTGATTAAGGAGAAATACTTTTGGCCTCACTTGTATAGGGATGTTCAAAAAAATTTTAGAAGCTGCAAAATTTGTCAAGTTTCTAAGGGAGTAAGTCAGAATACAAGGTTATACACACCTTTACCTGTTCCTAGTAGACCATGGGAAGACATTAGCATGGATTTTTATTCTTGTCTTACCAAAGACACAAAGAGGTAATGGTTCTATATTTTTTGTGGTAGAATTTTTTTCAAAGATGTCAAAATTTATTCCTTGTAAGAAAACATCAGATGTTGTTCATATGGCCGATCTATTCTTTAGAGAAGTTGTGAGATTTCATGGGTTGCCTAAGACTATTGTTTCTGATCAGGATAATAAGTTTGTGGGATACTTTTCGAAGACACTTTGGAAGAAGATGGGTATAGATTTAAAGTTTAGTTCTACATCTCATCCACACACTGATGGTCAAACAAAAGTTGTGAATAGGAGTTTGGGTAATTTTTTAAGATGTCTTGTTGGAGATAAACGTGATAATTGGGATTTGGGTTTGGCACAAGCAGACTTTGCATATAACAATCATAGTATAGGTAAAATACCTTTTGAAATTGTTTCTAGCATGCATCCTAAAGGAATATCAAATTTGAAAGATCTTGGCCTAGAAGAGAAGAGAATTTTTTAAGCAGAGTGATATGATGAATTCATGAAGAATTTTCATGATGAGGTGAAGTATAATTTGGAACATAGCAATTAGAAATATAAGGATACAATTGACTGATCTAGGAGACATAAGAATTTTAAAGTTGGCGATGAAGTTATGATTCATTTGAAGAAGGGAAGATTTACCATTGGAACCTACAGTAAGTTGAAGATGAAGAAGTTTGGGCCTTGTAAGATACTTAAGAAATTTTATAGTGGTAATTATTTTGAGGTAGAGTTACTGGTTAACATGGATATATCACCTATATTCAACATTGGAGATTTATATGAGTACCATAAGTCAGACGATGAGACAAACATGAAGTAGGAATATCCTAAGAAGAAGACACAAGAAATTGAGAAGGTCTTAGATAGCAGGATTGGGAGAAGCAAAAGGAAAAATGATTACATGGAGTACTTGGTCAAGTGTAAAAATAGACCGGTTGAGGACGCTACTTAGATTTCCCAATTTGAGTTGGATCATTTGGATTCTTCTTAGGTTGTACAAAAACTCTGATTTGGAGCATCAATTTTATCAACCCCAAGTGTTTGATGCAGGAGCATCTTAGGTTCATGGCAATCTCGCATCAACCAAAAAAATAGTTCTTTGTTATTTGGTTCTTCTTTACTGGCTAAGAGATTATGTTGTTCGATTGTCATTTTTTAGAGATAGAATGTGTGACTGTAAAGTATTATTCCAAACCTATCTAGGACCATCTTCCTATGATCACACCTCTTGTTGTTTGTGGTTGTTTGAGATTTGATCCATTTTTGTCTCTGGGTAACATGTCCATTGCGTTCTTGGACCTATTTAGAGATTCAATGTGCACTCGTTGATCTTTGGCTTTCAACCGTTGCGATCATAGCGTGTGGTTCATGGATCTCCCATGGATCATTTCCTATGATCACACTTTTTTTTTTTAACCTTTTCATGGACCCTTGATTCATTTTGGGTCAAACCTATTTATTTGTACATGTTTCCTTCCTGGGGAATGCATTTCTCTCTTGGCCGACTTATAGAGGTGCTTCCTATATGTAATAACTCGATGTATCTTGAGTAGAAGTTAGAGTAGTTGGTTCATGGAACCTAGATCTGAGACTTTGGTAGATCAAAATTAGAACCTAAAATTCATTTTATTATTTATGGCCATAACCAGGAAGGTCTGATAGCTCAGAATGCATAATTTTTGATCTATGAATAAATACATTGGATCGTGCATTCTCTCTCTCTACTTTTGTGTTGTTGTTTTCCTGTGTTACTCTTACCTTTGAGGCTGGGTATCTCCTTTGGGGATTCTCCCACCTTGGTACTATGTCAGTTAGCACTTTTCCCTTTTTTATGACAAACTTTCTAAGTGGACCTCCACTCATGGCTCCCATTGTAATGGTGTTCCAAGCGATTGCATTGCCTTGATTACTATTCATCACCAAAGAAAAGATCATCCTTCCTCCTCTTCCAAAATTCTTTCACAAATTTCAATTATGTTCTAATCCAATTTTGATATGGGTTGCTTGTTGCATTGTCTAGATGTTGTACACATAGTGGTCTAGTATGGCTAATTTTGGTTGTTAATGATCTAATCTTGACTTACTATTTATGTAATGATATTTCTATAAGGATTCAACTATGTAGTTCTTTGAGTCAAAATCATTATCCCATGCTTCATGAGTTGTGGTTCACCCAAACCCATCTCTCATGAGAATGAATGGAACACTTAGCACTCATTGCATCTAGGTGATGCTCATAGAGGTGAAGCACAAAGACTTCCTGGGAGGTCAACCATCCCATTACTACTCTAACTATTTATGTAATGATATTTCTATAAGGATTCAACTATGTAGTTCTTTGAGTCAAAATACTTATCCCATGCTTCATGAGTTGTGGTTCACCCAAACCCATCTCTCATGAGAATGAATGGAACACTTAGCACTCATTGCATCTAGGTGATGCTCATAGAGATGAAGCACAAAGACTTCCTGGGAGGTCAACCATCCCATTACTACTCTAACTTAAGCACACTTAACTACAAAGTTTCCCCCATGTTTAAACCTACTCCGATTTCTATTTATGGCCATTTATTGGCCCTTTCCCTTGGGGCTTGGTGATAATAAAATACCAAGCAATAGCCTAATCATGTTTTTGTGTCGTGCATAAAATGTAATATATTCTATAAAGTTAAAAAATAAGAAAACCTTGTTCTCCATTCACTATCATGAGCAAAGAAGAAGGAGAATTCATTTTGGGAGTTAAACTCAAGTGTATTTTACAAGATTCAAGCCTATCTGAATTTTTTTAGCAATACCCCATGAAAGGGGAGTTGAGTAGGGAAGATTTTCCTTTTTCTAATCAAAATCATGTTTTCATTTTAAAACCTAATTTTTTTAGACTACATTTTATATATATTATTTTTGTACTATTATAAATATTAACCCTAAACCTAATATAGATGAATAAATATCTAAAGAGATACTAGAACATCACCACATATCCTCCTACACTTTTGATAAACTCTAGGGAAATCTAAGAGGAATTATTGGGATTTAGAATGAAATAAAATTCCATTTGTCAAGTTAGTTTCATCATTGAAGGAATACATAGGAAACCCAACACATGCATCAAATATTTCATCATTGGAAGAAATAATCAACAAATTTGACTTGATCATGAGTCAAATTGATAAATAGAAAAATAAAAGAGATTTATGTTACCACTTTTTGTAATAAAGTTTGTTGGATGTATTGAGATGTTGTTGGAATTATTTTCATTGATGTCAAAACCTTCATACCAACAACTTGGTAGTATCAGTTAGTTGTTGGAAATTTAAATTGTGTACCTATTGGCTATTTGTAAAGTATCAGAGGTCTCTGGTATATGTAGAATAGGTGTAGTACACACATTTTTGGTGCTCTATGGAAAGTGTACTTGATTCTAACTATAGATTACATCTCTTGGTATAATTGTATTCTTTCGGTGTGTGAATTTGCATGGTGTTTTTGTGGGTATCTGTTGAATCCTATGCTTACAATGATTCTCCATGTATTTTTGATATTTGGACATTCTTGCAGTTTGTTAAAGAGTTTTGATATATTGGTTATATCATGTCCTAGACAGACTCTATCAAGTTTCATCTATCAGTGGGTTCATATATTTTGTGGATCATCTTAAATGGTCTTGGTTGTGGTGTTTCGACAATCTCGGTAAATGTAATTTTCATTGTATACATTTGTATGACCTATTTATGGGTCCTATTGTGACATGTTGTAAAGTGTTTCCTAGATTTAGGTTTGGGTGGTAGTGCATTAAATGCAATTTTAATATCTTTTTGAATTGAGGCCAACACACTGTTTTGGTATGGATGACATATGTATGATTGGATATATATATAAATAAAGAAGGCCTTTTCTATCTAATGAATGAGTAAGTGAGTGTGGAGGAAGATAAGAGAATAATTTAAAGAGTCTTTGAGTGAGTTCTTGATGATGGTGTGTGTGCAAGTTAAAGTGAAGTGTGCAAGAGTATTATGTAATCTAGAAGATCTTTGCATACACAATTGCAATGGATCAGACAGTGGTATGTAGTGAAAAGATCAATAATCAAATCTACTATTGAATATGGTATCTGTGCTTAATTGTTGAGTTGTTTCATGCATATTCAAATGCAATCTTATCAATTCATGTTTTATCTATAAAACATCTTTTTGTATAAGGGTAGTTAGCTCGATTCGCATTGAGCCAACACATAGTGAGAAAACCAAATGCAGCCTTTATAAAAATCACCTTAACTGATGTTTCATTTCATGAGACTTAGCTTCTCTGTGTTTTTTCCTAGTTTGGGTTTCCACGTAAATTATAGTGTTCCTTGTCTTGGTAGTTATGGGTTGTTTACATCTATTATAATTGCTTGATGTGGTTACTATTAGAAAAGAAGTTAACATAGATAGAAATTTCATTATCATTTATAAGGTTTGTAAGTTTACTGACATAGTCAAAGTTTTAGAAAGTGTTTGTGAATAATTGATTCACCCTCTCTCAGTTATTCATCCTATTCAACATTTCGTATCAAAGCTTGGTCCCTTGCAGATAGAGCTTAACAACATGAGGGAGATCTTGGTTGTTTGAACAAATGGAAGGATGATACTATGTTGATGAGGATTGACAAATCATGATGAGTGAACATTGAAAGCACCTAATCAAAAAATTAGGAGTTGAAAGAAAACTTGAAGGAAGAAAATGCATGTATCAGTTGTAATCACCTAAAAATGGTCACCAAAACCATAAGCCCCTAATCTCGATTATTCATCAAGAAAACCTTAATTTTGATCAAATTTTCTAAGTCCTAATCTAAGGAAATTTAATTCATCAATTTGATTTGACCTATATCCCATTTGATTACTGCATTTGGTCTCATTTAATTAATTAATTCCTGAAGTCTTAAGGTTATTGGCAATTAAATCAACCTTATATCATTTATTTAATTAATATTCTAAGATGTTGATTAAATAAATAAACAATTGTCAATTAATCATAAAAATGAAATTAATATAATTATATTATCACATTTTGAGGAAAATGAATTAAAATCATTTACTAATTCTAAAAATGCATTTTATGTCATCATCCTTTAGTTAACTGAATCCTATTTTGGAAATAATTCAGTTAACCAAATCACATTTTGGAAACAATTTAGTTAATTGGAAAACTAGTCCAGTTGACTTACTGGTTGATTTGGAAGTTCCCACAATAACTAATGCACCTTTGGAGTTAACTGATTCTTTGAAACAATCTCCACCACTCATCTCCAATTGATCTCAACCATTCATCCTCGAAGGGATTTCTATATAATTAGGCCTCTTTTCTTCACAAAGGATCCAAGATTTTGAATTAGAGTTAAATTGTTGGTTTTTTATCATAGCTATTTGTATATTTCATAGTTGGTTATTAATTTTCTTAGTTATTTCATTTTTTTAGCATTATAACTTCTTTATTTCATCAAACTAAGATAGGAACACTTCATTTTTGAAAATTGGATTAACTCTTAGCTAATTAGATAAATATTGCATTTACTTATAGTTTCATTGAAATCCTTCATTTAGATTACATTGTGGTCATTGAGTTTGCAATGATCTGAGAGAAAGCTAATACTCAAATCTACTAGAAGGTAATGAGTCACCTTAGTTAGTCTTAGTTTAGATCAATTTACTTTCATTAATTTAGATTAACTATTTAAGGATTCATTGAAGTGTTGTGATAGTTTAGATTGCACATTTTCACACACACATCAATAAAATAAGGGATCAAATCCAAAATTTTAAAGATAGACATAAGGAAGTTAGTCAAGAATTGAAGGAATCAAAAGAAAAAGTAGAAAACCTAGAACAGGAAGTGAATGAATAAAAAAAAAGGTGGTAGGATTGGAGAAGTTGCTGAATGGAAAGAGAAATGTTGAGGAACTCATCAAGGATGGGTTAAAGCATAAAATGAAAGGCATGAGGAGAACTGAAGAAGAATTGGAAATTGTAATAGAGGGATGAAATAAATCTGAAGAGAATCTCAAGAATATCATCAAGATGAACTCATATGAAAATGAGAAGCTGGATCAGGATTGAAGAAGCTAAAATCTAAAGAAAAAGTATGTGAGAGTAGTACTATTTTGGATCATTTATTAGCTCTGCAGAAGAGTCACAAAAATAAATAAAGATTAGTGTTTATCTGTGAATGCTCAAATCAAAAGGACATAGGAAAAGACAAGTTAATTGAAGATGATGCAAAGGTTGAAGTAACAAGAAAGGTTAGAAACCAAAATACATCCTCAAGAAGGCCTTTGGTAAGATAAACGAATGCTCAAAGGTACTTATCTTTTAATGGTTATTGTCACATTTGCAAGAATTTTAGTCATAAGGTAGTTGATTGTAAGATGAGAAAGGAATAGAAGGTTCAATGTTTTAATTGTCATAAGGTCAGTCATAAGGCAAGTCAATGCAGAAGTATTAGACCTCGGTAGTATCTCCACTGACAACTAAGATGAATGCTTTGGCTTAGGGGGAGTATTAAAATGCTAAATCATACACCTCCCCTACTCCGAAGTGATACAAGTTGTAACTTTCTCATCTCCAGTATATTGGATGGATAGATCATAATTGTAGTTATTGATTTATTGATTGATGTATGCAATACAAATGAGTTGCATAAGTGATATTTAACTTTTGGCGAGAAAAGAAAATATGAAAGTTTGAAGTTATAAATGTGGATTTTTGAAATCATTTGGTACTGGTGCAAGAAGATAAATTTGATAATTTTTAGAGAGAGCTTGGAGAAATAAATTTTGTGAGTAATAATGGAGTCTCTGTTGATCCCTATGTTATGTTGTCTATTAGTGTCTATCACTTAGTCATTTTCAAGGCAATGTTGGTCGGTCATCACTGCGACTGAGCCATCTTATTAAGGCCAAGTCATGTATAGACTTGTATAGTTACCGAGCAGTAGTTACTGCCAAGCAAGTCAAAGGTTGTCGAGTACTTCAGTAATTACCAAGTAGTTTATGTTGTGTTGTATAGAAGAGTCAGTGCCAAGAACCAGTATATGGATAATAGTTTTGACCGAGCATCAGAGACTTCATATGCCGAGCAAGCTAGTTTTGACATGTGTATGTAATAGTACAAACACCAAGGTAAATCATTTTTGCCGACTTCTATGCAAGATTTAATGATTGTTGAGGGAATCAAGGAGTTGATTACACTTTATATTTCTTATCATTAATCCCTATGCAAGCCATGTTACCTATAAAAAAGGGAATCCTTAAGTGACATAAGTGATGAATCTAGATCGTTGATCTTGATCTAGAAGCTTGATCAAGATGTTTATATAAGGTGATATCAAAACCCTAAAATGTAAGAGTAACAGAGAAGATCTCATTTATGTGGAGCAGAGCAATTTTTTGATTGTTAACTATAGAGATTAGGCAGAGTGACTGAGTAGAGCAGTGAAGGATAGAACATAGCTACATTTGATTTTGGAGATCAAACAAGTATTGGAAAGAGATGATCTATTATCAAAATTTATAGTGCAAACTTAAGGATTAGGTACTGATACATTTTAGCAGGTGAATCAGGGTAAATCTCTTAACAGAGTGGTCTTAACATGCATTTAGAAATCTCTTAGCTGAGTGCTTACTTAGCTGTAAGTTTTAAATCCTTTAATCAAGGTAGATTGTATAAGTATGTAATCTCTTAATAGGGCAAACCCCTCACAGGGTAGATCATCTAAAGTGATCAAAATTTTATAGCCCTAATAGGCACACTTTAATATTGTAGTAGTGAAGATTTGTGGGTGTCATCCCCACCCTAGTTTTACATTTCAAGGGTTTATGGGTTACCAAATTTTGTGTTATGTGTTTCATTTGATGGATGAGATTAGAATGTTAGATATATTTTAGTATTGAAATTTATGTTTATGACATTCATGTGGAATTAGTTTCAAAGTATAAAAGTATTGTGGATAATTGATTCACCCCCCCTCTCAGTATCTCACTTTCCCATATTAGATTCCCAACAATTGGTATCCGAGCTTTGTTCTCTTAGAAGAATTCTAACCACTTGAGAGTTAAGGTCTTGGAGATGGAGGTTTATAAGTTGGGAAAGATCATAGAGAATCAGAAGATTGACATCCATCTTGCATTGCACCAGCTTGAAGTAGCCAAATGAGAACTGAAGAAATCTTTGAGCAGAAGGAAAGAGTTGGAAATCCAACTAAATGACACACAATATCAAGAAGAGGATAATAAAGGTCTATTTGATAATGGAAAATCCATTGAAAGTGATGTAGCTATAACAAATTTGTTAGAAAGAAATAACATACTGAATGAAGATGTCAGAAGTCTAAAGAGAGAACATGAAATTCAATCAGTAAGACTATGTGAAGTGATTGAACAAAAAAAGAAAGCTGAAGAAGACAAGACAATGGCATAAGAAGACAAGAGACAAATGGCTATAAGACTTGATGAAAGGACATGTGATATGCAGAAGCTGACAAACAATCAATTGGACATCGTAAACCAACTATTACTTGCAAATCAAGAGTTGAACAGGAAAGACATGGAAATCACAAATCTAAGATGAGAGAACAATCAAATAAAGAATGAATTGAGATCCGAAAAGGAACTTAATGAAAGGATGGACAAGCCTAATGCAACTATGAAACATTTTGAGGAACTATTGAGGTCATGACCAAGAAGATCCAGTGACACTTCTGGACTAGGACATGATGACCACCTATCATCGACTGAAGAAGGAGAATAATCAAAGAATGGAGAACAGAGGAATGCAAAGTCAAAGAATAAAAAACATACATGCCATCATTGTGGAAAGATAGGAAACACAACAAACATCTGCAGAAGAAAGAATGGTAAGTCCAATCCTAAACCCAAATTCAATGGAAATTATTTTAACTATAAGAAGCATGGACATCAGACACATGAATGCAGGTTAAAGGTTAGTAATGCACCTACTACACCTATATTTCAAGGACATTGTTACAGCTGCCAAAAATATGGTCATAGAGCACAAGAATGCAGATCCAATACAAAACTAAAGTGGATATCCAATAAGCAGAGTAATCCACCTAGGAAAGGTAACACATTAAATTGGGATTACAATACATGGTATAGTTGTCATTATTGTGGAGAATATGGTCATATTGGAGCAAACTATGTAAAGACACATTTTAGAGGTTGTAAGATATAAAATATGTATGGGGTCCTAGAACAATGGTTTGCACATAAAAGAGACCCCATAACCAATATCTTACACATATATATAAATTCTAAGGGGATGGAATATAAATTTGGAAATGTTAATGTTGAAATGAAGACATAAAGGTACTTACCTCTGAAAAAGAATCGGCTAAAAATCCTATCAAATAGTCTCAGAAACTATTGAAATTTGTGGTACCAGAGCCAAAAAAGAGAAGAAGAAAGTTGCGAAAAGGGTTGTTATTTCCTCTGATGAGGGCTCTTCCTCTCAGGAAAAGAGTAACTAGGATGACCGAGTGGACACCAACCCTGCTATGGAGGAGAGTGTGGAAACTGAAAAAAATGTGTGGGTTGAGGAGAATATCTTGCACAAGGTCGCTCAGGCTATGAATAACATTGGGAAAGATGGGTAGGAGAAGGATAAGGTTAACATGGAGAAGGAGAATGTGGAGAGCTCCAAGGAGAAAATGGAGGATGGGAATAAGGGTTTTAAGAATATGGAGGGAGGGAATATGGATTTTGAAAATCTGGGATGTTTGGCTTTTCTGACTACCCTTAGTATTATGAAGAATGACATCACTGCGATGAAGACCCATATTCACCAGTTGCAAAAAGAGATGAAGGTTCTTAAAAGGATGTACCTGGGGGAGAAAATGATGGGCCAGACAATTGATGAGCTCACTGAAACTGTCACCAAGGTTGAGGGTCTTGTTGTTTTCAATGACATAATTATTGCCATGGAGGTCAAATTTGAAAACAGTAACAGTATGACAAGGAAAATTGAAATTATGGAAAAGAGAATTGAAAATCTGGAGAAGACCGTGGGGAATATTGCTCAGTAGAGCTATGCTATCCTAAAAGCATCAAATGAGCATGTGAAGATCCTGGTGGACAAGCTTGACAATGGGAAAGGAAACCATGAGGTTACAGACACTAAAGACACTAAAGATGATCAGGGCCCTAGCAGGTGTACGAGGTCCAGGTTCAAGAAGATGGAGGATGGCAACAAGAATGACATGGATGATCTGAAGTTGTATGCTGCAAACATGCAGATTCTTGCTGATCAGGTAGCAGAACTGATGAAATGTGTTTAGACAACAACTTGTTGTCTTGCTTTCCTTTTGTTGTCCTTTGTCTTTTGGCTGTTCTTTTTGTTTAAGGACTAGTTTGTGTGGTGTTTTTTGGTGCTATTGCACTTGTACTATTGGTGCTTAAATGCCTATTCCATTCTCCTATTGTAAAAGGTTTCGGGTCCTTTCAAAACCTATTTTTACGTAATCAAAACTATTGAAATTTGCAATCTTAAACCAAAACTGCGAGATCTACAAAACCCATAAATGTTTTTCTTTTTTGAGCAAGGTTGACCTTGACCTCAAGATTGGAGTAAAATCTTACCCCAGGGCACAATCTTACCCCCCACTGAAGGTCGACCTTGACCCAACTGCTCTAACATAAATTCTGTTCGCGGATCTTGAAAGTTCGGCAAAAAGGGTACCCAGATTTGCACTGAGATTCACCATCCCACACCTGTACCTACAAGAAAAATGATTTTGTTTGTTGGGGGAGAGGGGTTTGCCTTAGTCAAACCCCAATTTAGGAATTAACCTTGAAATTGAATTGAAATTGTTGTAGTAAACAAAGTAAATGGAACAATTCACCTTGCTTATGTTGAAATCCTTGTGGAGGATTTGAATCCTTGAATCCACAAGTATGGATTCTCCATAAGAATGTAGAATTGAATGTAGGATGTCTCAAATCAATTGTCTTAGATCTTCAACACCAATCTTGAATGGATCTTGGAATAGGAAGATGCTTGGATGAATGTAGATGGAGAAATCTTCAGCAAGAGGGTTCCATAGAGATTGAATCCTTCAATGGCTTACAATGGATCTCCTTGATGAATTGGATCTTGAATGCTTGAAGGCTTGAATGCTTAAATGCTTGATCTTCTTTCTTGAGAGTGCTTGATCATGAAAGTGGATGGCTTGATGATTGATGGAGAAAATGAGAGAGGAAGGCCTCCTTTTTATAGTGATCTAGGGCACAAACTTCTAGAGAGGCCACATAGAAAACAATAATTAAGGGCCCATGGCACAAAAATATAGAGAGGTGCACATGGAGAGGAAATTAAATTAAAGTCTTGAAACAAAACTATAGAAGGGGTCCACCCTTAAGATAGAAATAAAAATAATTATTTAAGAGCCTTGTCACAAAATTCGAGGTAAGGCCAACCCAAAGTTAATTTGAGCATTAGGTACAAAACTTGAGAAAGGATAATCTCCAATAATAAATTAGGAATCCTATACAAAGCTCAAGAAAGGTCCACCTCAAATATTAATTTGAGAATTTGAAACTTAACCCGAGAAATAGTGGCCCCAAAGAGGGAAAATACAAGATTTTAATGAAACCCCAAAACTGGAACCTAACCCCAAGGATCCCAGACCCTAGGGTCAAGGTCGAGGTCAACTTTGACCTAGGTCAAGGTCAAGGTAAAATTTGACCTAGGTTAAAGTTGAGGTTGACCTTGACCTAAGAGATCAACCTTGACCCTGAGGTCAAGAATCTCAAGTTTGTAATTCAGGATGCCAGAATTATGTCGGGAAGAAGTGGAAAATAGAGGAAAAAGCTAGATCCAAGTTGAGTACCCATTCAAGGTGTTCGACATGACCCCAAACCACTTACTTGGAGGGCTAAACATTCTTAACATGGAAGTGCTTCCATTTTAAGATGATACTGAGGTAAATCCAAAAGTTGGATGAGTGGAAGTATGGTCTATTATAAATGCCACAAGATTGGTCACATAAAAAGAGACTGTATAGAAGAAGCACCAAGTAATGGACAATTAAAAAATGAAGAGATTGTTGAAAAGATAAGGAACCAAATGAATAAGACATGGAGAATGAAAGAGGAAGAAAGCAGTAGTGGATCCAGTGAACCTGAGGTCACCCAATCCAATGGATCAGGTGACCACACACTTCTATTTAAGAAAAAAAGTATGTAAGGAAGTAAATTTTTAGATGTTATATTTTACACTAGCTCTTGACATTTGATGTGTTAAAGTCCATATCTACATAAGTCAAGATGCATTAGGATAGATTTGAGAAAAGATTCAAATTACATAATTGATGTTGAATATCAGCATTTATGTCTATAGTGACCGAGTCACTCAGTATGTGCCAAGCTCCTATAATAGCCGAGATGTTATAACTATTGAGTTGAAATGAAAATTTTAGTATCGACTGAGTCATGGTTTCAACCGAGTATGGGTGTGTGGTAACTGAGTTGTCATGTGAAGGCTGAGACAACTCTATTTCACCTACAAAGTGTATGAAGCATTCAATGAAGACCTAATCTGACCGTTTGAGTCTATAAAGTGAAATATTACCGTTCTTTCTCATTTCACCTATCTATTTGAGAGTTTGGAGGGTGATTCAAGGCAATTGAGAAGAGCGATTTGTGCTAAGTCAAGTTTGTGAAGATTCTTACAGCGTGCCGTCGGTAAACATTATTAAGGACTATTGAAACAAGGTATTACCAAGCTACTCAATTTATCTTTAGAACCTAAATTAGAGAAATGGCATCCACTTCATCTGCATGTGTAAGGAATCAATGGAAAGAGGTTCTAAACATCCAATTGGTAAGGAGTGATGTGTGTAAACCACTAAAATTCCAATTTGTACTAGAAAGCGCAGTGAAGAGAGATCTGTCATCGATTCCACTGAAATTCTTGATGATACATGATGTGTGCACATGCTACATGTGCAAGATTGTAGAGATTGATAATTATGAGTTGAGGGAAGCTTATAACATGTTGTGTGATAAGGGAGTGTTGAAGGAGGAACATCAACACATTGCCGAGAAAGGGTTAGTGCGTGCCCTAGATTTCCCTCACAACTTCAAAGTATAATGGATTAAGATCATTTTGAGTAGAGTACAAAACATGCAATTGTGGTTGGAGAATGGGCTAGTGAAGATCACCAAAGAAATGATTCATTGAGTCACCGACTATCCTATTCTTATCGAGAAGAAAAAAATGAGGTGCCAAAGGAAAGAAGTAATCCAGGCTAACACATTGGTAGTATGGAGAAAAAGAGGAATGACAATCTCTACAATCACAGATCCTAAGATAGATTTTGCGGTAAGGGTTATTGCTCACAAGTTTTATTAGTCAAGCAGGATGGACAATGTTCCCTACATTGCAGTAGATCACACATGGAAAATGATGAAGAAAGATCATAGTTATGATCTTGCCGAGTTGCAGTTGACTCAACTTGCCGAGAACCTTACATCAATCAGGAAGGCTAAAAACTCAATGTGTAAGTTTGGTTCCCTGATAGTTTGTCTATTCTTTTATGTACAATTTTTTTTTTCCTACTATAGGAAATGTAGTATGGAGTCAGGACTGACCTGTGACTTAACAAGTTAATGAGTTTATTCAATAGTTAAGTGATAATTTTGATAGTGTGATGGAGAGTTACTCTGTTGAGTTCAAGAAGAAGATGAGGAAGAGAAGTAGAATTCTTGTATCTCTAGTAGAAAAACACTACAATGATATATGTTTTCTAGTGGATACGGACAACACCTATGTTCAAGATACTATGCCTAGGGTAGCATGGCAAAGGCCATTTCCCTATGAGGTCAACATAGATGAGACATCACCAGCAATAATTGCTTTACTTGTAGAAGAAATTGATAGAAAAGTAAAGCCTTTTGGAAACTATGAATAAGTTAAGTCCAAGATTACTATGGGGTTAAAGTCTACAACCCTAGAGAGGAAAAGGAAGAAAAAAGTCAAGAATATTGAGAAGATTCTAGGTGAAGGAGAAGAGGAGAATGCACCTCTTGAGATCACACAAGGTCAATGTGAAGATCAGTCTAGTGAATTTGAAGGAAGTGAAGAGGAGGAAGTAGAAACTCAAAAGAAGGGCAAGGAGGTAATGGTTGCCGAGCCTAGTAAAATGAAGATACATAAACAAAATCCTACTCCTCTTGCAACATTAAGACCGAGAACTAGGGAAACTTAAATTGCCACAACTGTCGAGCCCCAAAGAAAAACACTAGCAAAGAACACTGAAGGGGAAGGTTTAGGAAAAAGAAAACAAGTGCAAACTAGAGTTGTGACGAGTCATCCCAAGAAGAAGATGAGAAGGAATTTAGTATTACAGAAGGATGATAATGATGAAGAAATGACTGACACATATGATAATATCAAATTAAAGGTGGCATCACATAGACATCCAACTAGTGTGGATGAAATATGCCAAAACATCAAAAGAACAATAGGATTAACAAGATTCAAGTTTGTAAAATTTGAAAGATTAAACAAAGTTGATAAAGAAAAGATTGAAGAGGCTATGTTAGAGATTCTATGCACATTCAAGATGACACCTTTGGAAATAGGGAATCCAATCCCTGATGAACTATTTAGTAAAATTGATCAGAAATGGTAGTATGCTATTATGATCGAGAGGCAGATAAGAGAAGGCACTCTAGCTCAGATCTTGCCTGAACTGACTCCTAAGCGAATAGAGAAATTTATGGCGAAACATAAAAACATGTTTATACCTAAGCGAAGGGCTTATTCCATTTTGAAACATAATGTTGAAGAAGTTTTCACATAGAGAAAACGGATGTGGAAGATAATCTTTGAGTTAATAGTTCATAAGAGTGCACAACAAGGTGAAGGTACATCCAACCAGGTTGAATTGGATAATAAAGAAGATGTAGATGAGCCTCAAAATCTTGAGGAAGAGGAAAGACAAAATGATGTAGGAGCATCTAGGGTGTAAGAGAAATCTTGCATCACCCAAAAATATTTCTGTTTTTGTATTCAATAAGGGCTATCTGTTGTAGAGCTGCTATTTATGGAAACTTGCTATTTTTTAGTAAGTTGGTCATATGATCTCAGAATGTTCTAATTTTACATGTGGAGGTTCATCTCAGTCATATCAGCTTGCCAGTAAAGTTTCATGGCTAGATCAGGTCTAGTTTTGAAGATATTGAAGATTTTCGGTATTGGCAGCAGGGTACAAAAACTTTGAACTCAGTTTTAAAGGCTTTAGAGGCCTAGAATGAGGTCAAAAATTTGGGTGATAGGGGCTTGTGCAAGTGAAGCCCATAGAGCGCTTTGTGGCCTTTCCGAAATGGGGTTATAATAGTCAATCGGGTCAATTGGTGATGACTTATGGTCTCTGGAAGTCAGGCCACTTGAAATGGCGGAAAATAATTTTCTTTCAAAATTTCTGTTTGGGTTTCAAAAGTTATTTTGAGCTGACTTTGATGTAATAAATTGAAAAATAAAATAATTCTGAGTTTGGTCAGCCCTAAGGGCTAAATTTCTAGAAACTTCTCGGGCGGTGGAAATGCCTATATAAAGAAGGCCCGTAGTGTTGTCTAGGGCAGTTCTGGGTAGTAGATCTGGGTATTGATTCGAGGCTTTGTCCTACAGAATATTGTAAGGGAATGCCCATGTGGCTTTGCATATTGTAATTTTGAAAATTTGTAATTCCACATTTGTGGAGCTAATAAGAAGCCCATTTTCTATTCTTGCATATTGTTGTTGTTTCTCTGTTTCTATTATGTGTTTGTGGTATTAAGGGGAGCACCCTCCATCAAGTGGTATCAGAGTAGGCATTCCTGAGCATGTAAACAGATCACCAACTGTGAGGTAGTTTGCACCAAGACCGTGGTTATGGTTTCAGTGCGCATCGTGAAAATGCCTCCATAAAGGGAACGTGGCAGAAGAGCTAGTGTTGTAACACCTGAGGTTAGAGCGCTCCAGAGACAAGTGCGAGCATTGCAAGAAGAGATTTGCAGAGGAATGAATCTTAATGTCAGAGACAAAAGTGAGGATGAAGCCAAAGAAGAAGATCAAGAAGGAGAAGTCAAAATTATGAACCAGGAGGAAGAAAGACTTTTTCGGGCCATTTTCAAGATCCGAAAAAGACCTAAGATTGAGGTTCCTACATTTTCAGGAAATCTTAACCTAGAGGAGTTGATCGACTGGATCAATGAATGTGAAGAATATTTTGAGTATGACGATATTGAGGATCCTGATAGGGTGAAATTTGCGATGGCCAGACTGAAAGGTCATGCGAAGATCTGGTGGCAAGAGATTCAATTAGAGCGAAATAGAAGAGGGAAACATAAAATCACAAGATGAGATTAGATGATGGATAAATTGAAGCGACAGTTCATCCCTATTGATTATGAGCTTGACCTACTGAAGAAATTGCAAAGTTTGAAGCAAGAGGGATGATCTATTCAGGAGTATATAGAGGAGTTCTATTGAATCCTCATCAAAATAGGCCATGCAGAAGTTGATAAGGAGAAATTTGCTCGTTACCTTAATGGGTTGAGGCCAAGCATTCAGGAGGAAATGAATCTGGTTCGAATGAATAGTATTGAAGAGGCATACCAGTTTTCCCTAAAAGTAGAGGAAAAGCTGAACAAGAAGTTCGAGAGTAGACAAAATGGAAGAGGTCGCGGTGGATGATCTGGTGGACGGTCATATGGAGGCTAAAATGAAGATCCAAAAAAGAAGGATGAGGCCAGTAGTAGTCAAAATTAGAGAGGAAACAATTGCAATCATTTCCAAGATCAGAACAATAGAGATTAGAGAGGAAGATGAAGAGGCGAAGGTTCAGGAAGAGGAGGCTTCCGTGGAACATGTTTTCACTATGGAGAAGACGGTCATAGGGAATTTGAATGTCCTCAACGCCAAGGAAGGATGGATAGGATGAATGAAGGCTAGGCCAAAGTTGCACATGTAGATGAAGATGCCAGATCATCAAATTCTGAAGATGCTGAAAGAGGAGAAACACTGATTAACAGAAGAGTCTTGCTGAGTGGTGAGAATGAACCTGAACAAATGAGGAGCTTGTTTCACACTAGATGCAAGTGTGAGGGTAAATGCTATGATGTGATTATTGATAGTGGAAGCACTGACAATTTGGTGTCAGAAGAGATGGTGACAAAGTTGAAGCTCAAGAGACAGAAACACCCAAATCCATATCGAATTTCCTGGGTACAGGATGACCATAAGGTCATGGTCAGTGAACAGTGCCTAGTAAAGTTCAAGATTGGCAGGTACCATGATGAGGTACTATGTGATATCATACCTATGGATGCATGTCACATGTTGTTGGGTAGGCCGTGACAATTTGATAGATGTGCTGTACACAATGGTTGTGTGAATACCTATTCCCTGAAAAAGGATGGAGTGCGAGATAAGCTAAAGCCATTGAAGGAGACCGAAGAAAAGGTGTGTGGTAATGTGAGAATAAATTTTGTTGATGGAAGAAAATTCCTAGATGGTATGAGGCATGAGCATGTATGTTTTTCTTTAATTCCAAAAGTTGGTAAAGAGGAAGTAGAGGATGTACTTATAGAGGTTGCAGATTTGTTGAATGAGTTTCAGGATATTGTATCTAATAATGTACCTGATGGATTACCACCGGTAAGGAAGATCAGTCATTAGATGGATTTGATTCCAGGAGCCAATTTTCCAAACAAGGCAACACACAGAATGAAACCAGCAGAAAGTGAAGAGTTAAACAGACAAGTACATGAGGTGATTCGGGAGAGCCTGAGTCCATGTGCTGTACCCGTAGTATTAGCACCAAAAAAGAATGGAGAATGGAGGATGTGTACAGATTCCAGAGCAATAAATAAGATCACAATCAAGTATAGGTTTCCATTGCCATGACTGGATGCTATTATGGATTGTTTGAGTGGAGCTGTGTATTTCTCAAAGATAGATCTGAAGAGTGGATCTCACCAGATTCAAATCAGAGAAGGAGATGAATGGAAGACTACCTTCAAGACAAAGGAAGGACTATATGAGTGGTTAGTAATGCCTTTTGGGCTAACCAATGCATCGAGCACTTTCATGCGGCTCATGAACGAGGTTCTAAAAGAATTTTTGGGTAAGTTTGTCATTGTGTACCTAGATGATATTTTGATCTTTAGTAAGACATTGGAAGACCATATGATGCATATTCGTATGGTGTTTGAGAAGTTAAGAAATGAGAAATTGTTGATTAATTTGAAGAAGTGTAGTTTTGTGAAGGAGTTAGTGTATTTGGGATTTGTAGTTTCAACAAAAGGTCTAAAAATGGACCCAAAGAAGGTACAAGTTATCCTTGAATGGCCTACTCCAAGGAGTCCTACTGAGGTAAGGTCTTTTCATGGTTTGGCTAGCTTCTACAGAAAGTTTATCAGAAATTTTAGCAGTATTTGTGGACCCTTGACTGAAACAATGAGAGGGGATATAAAAGAGTTCAAGTGGACTAATGGGGCAGATAAGAGTTTTAAACTATTGCAACAAAAGGTTACAGAACAACCTGTTTTAGCACTTCCTGATTTTAATAAGGTGTTTCAAGTAGATTGTGATGCTAGTGGTACTGCAATAGGAGCTGTTATGAGCCAAGAAGGTAAACTTATTGCTTATTTCAGTGAGAAGTTAAATGATGCCAAGAGAAAATATTCTGTTTATGATCAGGAATTTTATGCTATAGTTCAGGCATTGAAGTAGTGGAGACACTATCTGCTTCCTAAGGAGTTTTTTTTGTATACTGATCATCAAGCTTTGCAATATTTTTATAGTCAAGGAAAGTTGAATCAAAGACATTTGAAATGGGTTGAGTTTTTGCAAAGTTATACATTTGTTTTGAAACATAGAAGTGGAAAGTCTAACAGGGTTGTAGATGCACTTAGCAGAAGGCAACTATTGCTAATAGAGATGCAGATTGAGGTGGTTGGGTTCAAGGAACTCAAGAATTTGTATCCAGAGGATCTTGATTTTGGTGAAGCTTGGAAAGCTTGTAAAGAACATGTTACTCTAGACAGAATGAAGTGGCTGGATTTCATCATTCAGGATGATATGCTATTCAGAGGGAGTCGATTGTGCATTCCAAGAAGCTCTATGAGGGAGAATCTCATCAAGGAGAATCATAGTAGAGGATTGGCTAGACATTTTGGTCATGATAAAACCCTTGCTTTGGTTAGTGATAATTATTATTGGCCACAGTTGCAGTAAGATGTCAAGAAGTTTGTATAGAGTTGCAGAGTATGTTAGATGGCAAAAGGAGTGAAGTAGAATACAAGGTTATATCAACCATTACTTGTAACAGAGAAGCCTTGGGAGGATATCAGTATGGACTTTGTTCTTGGATTACCGAGGACTCGGTGGGGACATGATTCAATTTTTGTGGTGGTTGATAGATTTTCAAAGATGACACATTTCATTCTTTGCAAGAAGACTAATGATGTTGTTCATATAGCAGAATTGTTTTTTAGAGGAGTGAGACTACATGGTTTTCCAAAGACCATAGTTTTAGATCGAGACACCAAGTTCGTAGGCTATTTCTGGCGAACATTGTGGAAGAAGCTGAAGATAGATTTGAAATTTAGTTCATCACATCATCCACATATAGATGGAGAAACAGAGGTGGTGAATAGGAGTTTGGAAAATTTGCTAAGATGTTTGGTTGGAGATAAGCCGACAGGATGGGATTTGATTTTACCACAGGCATAATTTTCATACAATAATTCTGTCAATAGGAGTAATGGTAAATCACCATTCCAGATTGTATATGGAAATAGTCCCAAAAATGCATCTGAGTTGAGAAGAATAAATCAAGGAGAAATAAGTAGTGCTGAAGCTGAAGATTTTGCAGAACATTTGAAGAACATCCATGAGGAGGTGAGGAAGCACATTACCAAGATGAATGCACAATATAAGGCTAAGGCAGATGAGAAAAGGAGGCATAACAAATTTCAGGTTGGAGATGAAGTCATGGTTCATTTGCGGAAGGAGCGATTTCCAGTTGGTACATATCACAAATTGAAAATGAAGAAGTTTGGGCCATGTAAAATACTGAAGAAGCATGATTCAAGAAATGCACATGAAGTAGAATTGCCTACTAAGCTGAATATTTCACCAGTGTTTAACATTTCAGATTTGACAGAGTATCATGAGGGAGGTGTTGAAGATGAGATCACCACAACATAGTGGATTATTCCAGTAACTAGTTCAGATACCAAAGAGATTGAGGATATACTAGATAGTCATGTTGGCAGAAGCACAAGGAACAAGACATATGAAGAATCTTTGGTCAAGTGGAAAGGATGACCTATTGAAGATTCATCATGGCTGACAAAGGAGGAGGTTAACCATCTTGATTTTCCTCTACACACTTGAGACATGACGGGGTCACTTCTCAAATTACCCCAAGTGTCTAATGCAGGAGCATCCAGGGTGTAAGAGCAATCTTGCATCATCCAAAAATATTTCTATTTTTGTATTCAATAAGGGCTATATGTTGTAGAGTTGCTATTTATAGAAACTTGCTATTTTTTAGTAAGTGGGTCATATGATCTCGGAATGTTTTGATTTTACATGTGGAGGTTCATCTCAGTCATATCAGCCTGCCAGTAAAGTTTCATGGCTAGATCAAGTTTAGTTTTGAAGATATTGAAGATTTTCGGTATTGGCAGCAGGGTACAGAAACTTTGAACTCAGTTTTGAAGGCTTTAGAGGCCCCAGATGAGGTCAAAAATTTAGGTGATAGGCTCTTGCACAAGTTAGGCTTGTAGAGAGCTTCGTGGCCTTTCCGAAATGGGGTTATAATAGTCAATCGGGTCAACTGGTGATGACTTATGGTCTCTAGAAGTCGGGCCACCTGAAATGATGGAAAATAATTTTCCTTCAAAATTTCTGTTCAGGTTTCAAAAGTTATTTTGAGCTGACTTTGATGTAATAAATTGAAAAATAAAATAATCCTAAGTTTGGTCAGCCCTAAGGGCTAAATTTCTAGAACCTTCTAGGGCGGTGGAAAATGCCTATATAAAGAAGGCCCGTAGTGTTGTCTAGGGTAGTTCTGGGTATTGATTCGAGGCTTTGTCCTACATAATATTGTAAGGGAATACCCATGTGGCTTTGCATATTGTAATTCTAAAAATTTGTAATTCCACATTTGTGGAGATAATAAGAAGCCCATTTTCTGTTCTTGCATATTGTTGTTGTTTCTCTGTTTATGTTATGTGTTTGTGGTATTAAGGGGAGCACCCTTCATCAAAAAAGGTAGAAGTGAGTGCATCATAGGATGTGATCACTATTGAGGATATCCCTAAGGACACACAAGTAAAGATTGAAGCCTTGACTGAGGAAGAAATAAAAAGCCAAATTCTTACCGAGGTAGCCTCAGATCCCTTTCTACCGAGTACCAATCTCGTTCTCATTCAAGTACATGATTATACAAGGATCGAGGGTACATCAACTGTTGATTATGAACCTACAAGATCCTACACGGTCATAGTTTAACACAAAGACACACAGAGTTCAAGTGCCATGGAACAAAACAAGCCAACAACAACATAAAATGCACCTACCAAGGAAGACAATAAAGGAAAAGGAGAGGAGAGCTTATAAGAACAAGCAGATAAGTCTTCTACAGTAATTTCAAGACCTCATGTTGAGGAAGAAAAGAAGACTGAGGAGAAAATAACTAAGGAGCATCTAGAGCCTAAGGAGCAAGAGGCTATCCAAGCCTTAATACAGATGCTAAGTGGTAGCACACCAAAGAAGAAAGTGCATAAAAAAAAGGAAAAGTCTCCTGGCACATAGGTCATACTAGATGAAGTTATAGTGATTCTGAAGTGGGACACTGATAACTTGACCTACGAACAAATACAAATATTGCAAGATCTCTTGAAGAAGAAGAGAAAGCAAGAGGAACTAAGGAGAGACCATCAACAAAAGCAAGTACTTCATGAAATAAAAGGTATATTTCTAGAAGCTTTTGAATTGGATGATGTGAATGAGACTTCACCTATTCTAGTTTAATTGGTTCATATTGTTAAAAAGGTAAACAATGATGAAAGTGAAGCTAATGAAAAGCTCATGCAGTGGTTAGAAAGAAAGTTTGAGACAAAGGTACTTGAAAGGGTCTCAACTGAGATAGCAGTCAAATATGTATAACTTTATGATTTAGTGAATAACTTAGAAGAGGTTGTATAGAATGTTCATTCTTTGTACAAGAAACTATGAAATGTAGAAATATTCACTAAGGATAATCACGAACTGATTGACAAGCTACAATTAGACTTGAAGTCTACTAGACATTCACTGAGCATGAATGCAAGTTCCAGCTCCATTCATTTCACATGACTACTTCATGCACAAGGAAGATTAGTCGAGTTGATGGCTAATGATGGAAGAAAATGAGCCAAGTTAATATTAATACAAACTATGTTAACACCTCATCTGGAGGTTATGGAGAGAGAATTGGTGTCGGCAAAGGAGTTAGTACAGAGAGATCCTCATCTCTCTATTACCAAGAGTTTGGTTGATCTAGCTGCTCAGCTAGAGATCAAGATATAGGTTTTGGAGAGTATGAGATCCGGATGGGATAATGCCTTAGCAATGATTATGCAGCTCCAAAAACCATTTTTGGACAAGTATTTTCTTACCCCTACACCCCAGCAGCTTCAAGTGACAAAAACAAGGGGAAATAGTAGATATGTCATGGAACAAGGAGGAAATGAGTCATGTACTCATGTATACTACTAAGATCTAAGAAGAGATATAAAATAGAAAGGTATGACATACTATTTTGTAATGTAAATGTATATTCATTGTATGTCAAGAGTGATGTATATATATTATAATATTTTTGAAGACTGAGTTAAAGTCTTAGGGGGAGTACTCAAAGTACTAAGTACTATTTTGGTTACATAATGTAAAAGTCATGACAAAAGTGTTTTTGTCACTAATGTCAAAGGGGGAGATTGTTGATCCCTATGTTATGTTGTCTATTAGTGTCTAACACTTAGTCATTTTCAAGGCAATGTTGGTCGGTCATCACTACGACCGAGCCATCTTATTAAGGTCGAGTCATGTATAGAAATGTATAGTTACTGAGCAGTAGTTACTACCGAGAAAGTCAGAGGTCGCCAAGTACTTCAGTAGTTACCGAGCAGTCTATGTCGAGTTGTATAGAAGAGTCAGTGCCAAGCACTAGTATATGGAGAATAGTTTTGACCGAGCATCAAAGAATTCATATGCCGAGCAAGAGTTTTGAAATATGTATTTGTAATGGCACAAACACCAAGGTAAATCATTTTGGATGAATTCTATGTGAGATTTAATGATTGTTGATGAAATCAAGGAGTTGATTACAATTTATATTTCTTATCATTAATCCCTATGCAAGCCATGTAACCTATAAAGAAAAGGGAATGCTTAAGTGGCATAAGTGATGAATCTAGATCATTGATCTTGATCTAGAAGCTTGATCAAGATGTTTATATAATGTGATATCAAAACCCTACAATGTAAGAGTAACATAGAAGATCTCATGTATGAGGATCAAAGCATTGTTTTGATTGTTAGATGCAGAGATCAGGCAGAGAAACCGAGCAGAGCAGTGAAGGACAAGACATAGCTAGATTTGATTTTGGAGATCAAACAAGTATTGGAAAGAGATGATCTGTTATCAACATCTATAGTGAAAACTGAAGGATCAGGTACTGATACATTTTAGTAGGTGAATCAGGGTAAATCTCTTAATAAAGTGGTCCTAACAGGCCTTTATAAATCTCTTAGCCGAGTGCTTACTTAGCTGTAAGTTTAAAATCCTTTAATGAAGGTAGACTGTATAAGTATGTAAGCTCTTAACAAGGAAGACCCTTCACATGGTAGATCATCTGAAGTGATGAAAATTTTATAGCCCTAACATGCACACTTTAATACTGCAGTAGTGAAGATTTTTGGGCGTCATCCCCACCCCAGTTTTACCTTTCAAGGGTTTCTAGGTTACCAAATTTTGTGTTATGTGTTTCATTTGATGGATGAGATTAGAATGTTAGATACATTTTAGTATTTAAATTTATGTTAATGGCATGCATGTGGAATTGGTTTCAAAGTATAAAAGTATTGTGGATAACTGATTCACCCCCCTCTCCTTATCTCACTTTCCCATATTATATTTCATATAGTCTCAATTGGTCGTTCAAAGTGTCAGTGCGTTTGTGACAAAGAAAATGAAGAAGGTTGAGCTGAAGGAGTTTGATCATAGAAAAATCAAGAAATTGGAGTTTGGATTGTCAGCAAAGGATATCAAAAGCATTAGAAATCTTGGACTAGGCATTTGGGGAGAATTTCCTTGGTGTGACAAAAAAATTAATTATTTTTTTCTTACCGAGTTAGTTTCAAGGTGAAATGCTAGTACTAGACAAACCTTGTCTAGTGTCAAATGAGGTAATTGGAGCTATTACAAGATTATACAACGTTGGTGAGTTACCTAGAAAGAAAATAATAAGCTACAAGGAGGTAGAAGGACTGGTCGAAATCAGTCACGATCAACGTGCACTTCTTATCAATAACTTGGAAGGTATGATAGTGAGGTAATTTTTCCTATGGCGTTTCTTATATAATTTAGTTTTAGAATCATGATGGTGCTACTTCAGTGTTAGTTATTTATATTGCACATAAAATGGTAAGGGAGAATGATCAAATGGATCTTTGTCAAAATTTGCTGGAAAAATTTCTTGAAAATATGAAGATGACAGTTGAAAGTGGATTTAGTTTTAGATTTGGGTCATTGGTCATGTGTTTATATTTCTATTTCTTGAGGTCTTTACCTATTAAGTAGAATGTTGAGTAGAAGATTGACATCCCTGTTGGTAAAAAAAAATGCAGATATCTTGATGTGTTGTAAAACATGAGAGATGCATTTAAGGCATATTTCATGCCTTTGGAGGAGAGTATTGGTTTAGGTTTGATGGTTATTGGTGTTGTATTGATAAGTCACGGTGAGGAGGGTTCCTTCTTGGAGTATAAAATATCAGAAGTAGTTGTCGACAGTTCCTCTCTGGAACCTAAGAAGAGGAAAAAAAGTGCCAAAGGAAAGAAAATTGTTACCATTTTGGAAGAAGAAGAAGATAAGGATGAGAATGTAGTAGTAGAATAAGAAGAAAAAGAGGTGGAGAAAGATGTGGTCACTCCGATAAAATTTGAACATGTGTATTCTGATGTGGTCCAGACTTTGCTGGAAGATGGCAATTTTGAGAGGATTGGTGGACTATGGAAAAATTGTTCATTAGTGAAAAAGAATTTGGTGATGGAATTGCTAATTGATCACTTGATTAGTAAAAGGATCATAGTGTCAAGTGTATCTAGTATGTTACCAACTGAATTAGTTAGAGGCATTGAAAATAATTTATTATAGTATGGTGCATATTTTGGTGT
This sequence comes from Chamaecyparis obtusa, assembly GCA_027943335.1. Lineage (NCBI taxonomy): Eukaryota > Viridiplantae > Streptophyta > Pinopsida > Cupressales > Cupressaceae > Chamaecyparis > Chamaecyparis obtusa. Next base: position 189,727 of record BSBK01003838.1, read on the forward strand.
GGTGAATAGGTCTATTGAGAAATTTTTTTCAAATGCAAAATAAATGCCTTTTAAAGATATCATTGAGACAAAGGATTGTTTGAAGGAAATCACAGATATATATAGGTACTATCTTTAATGGCCTATTGTTGTAGACAATTTCAAAGGAAGAAGTGAAGTTATTGAAGAAGAATTAAATGGGCTTGGAAAGACATATGATTACTATTGTAGAGATAGAGGGAAGACCTAATAAAGACACTTTGGTTAGTGAAGGATATGGTAGAGGTCAGGTTGGAGCACGTTACTGACATTCCTAATGATGTAGACGATTATGAACTATGTTTTAAATCTTCAAAATGGGATATATCTTTTGACAACTAATTGAGTGTGACAATTTGTGTGCTCGGATGAGGGCTTCTATTACCGAATGGAAGAAGGAACTTCCAATTTTTAAGGAAAGGTATAAGAAAGTATTTTCTATAAAAAAAATTGTATTTATTTGAGTTTCTTAGTTCTTTTTTTGGCTCTTTTCTATTATGGAAAAAAGGGGGAGAGAATGAAAGAAACAAAAATATAATATGAGGTATCTACTTAAGGGGAGTTTTTTGGATGTAAGTTTTTGGAGTTTTTGTGTTTTTCATCAATTCCAAAGGGGGAGATTGTTAGACATATTGAGATGTTGTTGGCATTTTTGTCATTGATGTCAAAAACTTCATACTGACAACTTGGTAGTATTAGTTGGTTGTTGGCAGTTTCGGTTGTGTACCGATTGGCTATCGGTAAAGTATCAAAAGTCTTGGGTGTATAAAGAATAGGTTTAGTATGCACATTTTTGGTGCTCTATGGAAGGTGTACTTAATTCTACCTATAGATTACATCTCTTGGTATACATGTATACTTTAGGTGTGTGAAGTTGCATGGTGTTTTTTGCTGATATCTATTGACAACTATGCTTATAGTGTTGCTCCAAGTTGTTCTAATATTTGGATATTCTTGTAGTTTGTTAGAGAGTTTTGATATATTGGTTATATCATGCTTTGGATAGATTCTATCAAGTTTCATCTATCGGTGGGTTTAGATATTTTGTGGATCATCTTTTGGTCTTGGTTGTGGTGTTCCTACAATCTTGGTAAATGTAATATGTATTGTATACATCTTAAGTGAGACCTATTTTTGGGTCCTATTGTAATGTGTTGTAAAGTGTTCATAAGTGTGTCCTAGATCTAGGATTGGTGGTAGTGCATTAAATGTAATTGTAATATCTTTTTGAATTGAGGCTGACACACTCTTTTGATATGGATGACATATGTATGATCAAATATCTGTATAAATAAAGAAGACCTTTTGTATTTGATGAATGAGAAAGTGAGTGTGGAGGAAGATAATAGAATTGTGTAAAGAGTCTTTGAGTGAGTTCTTAACAATGGTGTGTGTGCAAGTTGAAATGAAGTGTGGAAGATTATTATGTGATCAGAAGAGCTTTGCACACAAAATTGCAGTGGATTAGACAATGGCATATAGTACAAGAAGATCAGAAATCATACCTAATGTTGAATATGCTAATTGTGCTTAATTATTGATCTTTTTCATTCATATTCAGATGCAATCTTATCAGTTCATGTTTTGTCATAAAACATCTTTTTGTATGAGGGTAGTTAGCTCAACTGACAATGAGCCAACCTGCAGTGAGCCTTTGTAAAAATCACCTTAACTAGTGTTTCATTTCATGAGAATTAGCTTCTCTGTGTTTTTTTCCAGTTTGGGTTTCCATGTAAATTCTAGCATTCCTTGTGTTGATATTTCTATGCTTTCATGTTTACATTTGTTACAATTGCTTGATGTAGTTACCATTAGAATATAAGTTAACATAGATATAAATTTCATTATCATTTATATAGTTTGTGATTTTATTGACACAGTAGAAGTTTTAGAAAGTGTTTGTGAATAACTGACTCCCTCCTACTCTCAGTTATTCAGCCTGTTCAACAAAGTTATCTTACAATGAAATGAAGAAAAAATATATTATAAAATTTCCCAAATTCATGATTCTTTATTGATCCAAAAACTAATGCACCCCTTATAGTGACTTTGAAAAGAATTTCAATTCATTGTTACATTCATCTTTATATAAAATAATAATTTTTAGGATAGATGGTAAATGACCTTTGACCAATCTCCACGTAGCAACCATGAGATACCCTACAAATTGTTGAAAACTAATTGAAAAAAAAAACTTGATTTTTTCTAGGTGTAGAATGGAGTTTAGTTTCTAAAAATGTAATTTGTTTCCAAATTTGATGAACGAGCCAAAATCTATGCCCAAAATACTACACATTGGTTTTTGACAAAAAATGAACCTACTTATTGAAGAAATTAGAGATGGAAGCAAATAATAAAAATTAAAAATAAATTACATGGTTAGATTGCTAATACATAGCTTAATAACATCACAATGTTTAATATAAGGTATATGCCATGTTGGGTTCACTGCACATATTGAAGATGGGAGGAATCCTTTTTTCATCCCATATGGCACATGTCACATATGGCATACACCACATATGGTGCACGCCATATGAGGTTGACTCAAAATGGTAAAGATACCTTATTCGCCATAGATGTCTTAGTTCACAAATATCAGGTTCAAATGCCCTTTTCACTGCAGAAGAAAACCTTTTAAGTTTTCTATAAAACGATCAGGTTTTATAAAACTTAGGCTTGGTATTTACCAAGCCATAAACTAATCAGGTTAAATTTTAAAAAAATTGATTGGGTTATTGATTTTTTGAACTTTTTATTGTATGGTGGCCACTTTTTTGCACACCATCTTTGTGCATACACCCTAAAAGAAATTTCATCATCCGTGTCCATTTCTTCTCAACTAATATTCTTTTTTTTTGAGTCTATATCCTTGTCCATAGTTACACTCCTTGAAGTTGTTGATTCCAGAGATATTTTGACAATATTTTGGTTAATACAAACAAAAATATTTGGATCTACACCCTCCCTTGTTCTTCTAGAACTGGGTTCAAGAAAGTGGATAAAACCACCTTCGAAAAACTCTTGTTAAGTTAATTGGTGGAGACACGGGTAAGACTTCACCCCAATAAGCCCACACCCATCAACAATCAAATTTGGTTATCTATATCTCTCTCCTTCAAGAGAAACATTATATTTTTCATCACAAAAGAATTTAATTCCTTCTTTAAGGGTTCTAGATTCTTGAGATAATCCCTCGTTGCTTGCATTACCTCTTTCATTATTATCCTCCACCCGATAATCATCAAGAATCCCACCCAAGGGCTTTTAAACCACTATCCCCATTTATTTGTCCTCCTATATATTTGACCTTGCAAACTTTTTGATTGTTTTCCCATTCTTTTTATGGGTTCTTGAAGGACATTTCCTTATCCACTACCGTAATATTCTTGTAGATGAAATAAACAAAAGGCAATGACTTAAACTTAATGGGAAGCCCATGTTCCAATCTTAGAGGCTATGTCTATAGAAGAGGGTGTATCAGTTGATTGAGCAATACCAACATAGATTCTAGCAAAGACCAACCTCTTCCTTGTCGCACTGTCATTGGATCAATGGATAAAAGCTCATAAAAGGAGCTTGCAATACATTTGCAAATATCTTCATTCCAATATTCCATAAGTAAACCTGGTAATTGCACCCAAACTGAGATTGCCTCAAATATGGTATTCAATAAATCTAGATTGGGTGTCCATTTTCTAATAGTCAAGGAAGATTTGCTAATAACCCAAGGTCCTCCACATAAATAATAGACATATCCTCTTCAAAAGAGAAAGAAAAGGAGAAAAAACCTTTTGATAGGGCCAAAACTTCAACTTATCCTTCAAGCTTCCATTTTCTCCTACATAAGCCCTAAATACTTCAATATTAGGTCTAGGACCCATAAAATTTCCCACTAGCGACATTGCCATCATTGAAATATTATGATTAATCACAAAATTAGGAACTGATATAGAAAACTTACCATTCTCAGGGCATGAAATGTTGTCAACCAAGGTTAGGGAAGATTTCCCAGTAGATTTAACCCCAAAAAGAGATTCCCAGGGTTTTATAACCCTATCTAGACCCCCTTCCCTTGAATAAGGCACCAACCTAGCCCCATCATTATTAGAATCAATCCCCTAGTCTTAGCACCGATCATGTTATTTTGGGCACTGGGATTCAGGTTTGACCCTCCATGTTTAATAATATTATCATTTTTAGTTGGGCCCACAATATTCCAGGAAGCCAAATATTCTCCCACAAAAGCCTTGGTAGAAGTCAAATTACCTCCTCGATCCACCTAAAACCCTAGCTTCTTGTCAACTTTCCCAACATCCGAGTCATCTTTTGATTCTGTTGAAGATTGACCCATACTTGCTTCATTGTCCTTAACACCTACACTTTGACCATCATTCAACTCTATTATGAGGGATCCATAAGCAAAGGACTAGCTAGAACCCCTGTGTTTTGTTGTCGCCTATTCAAACCCTCAATCCTATCCACACTGCGCCATAGTAGAAAGCTATTGACGTATTACCATGTATTATCCAAATAGTTAAAAAACTTCTAAATCTTTGTAAATAAACTTTCCAATCAAATACTTATCATTTCTAAGTTACCCTTAATTTTTTTAAATGATTAATGTTTACAAATAAATTAAATCCACTATTAAAATATCCAACATCTTTGTCAACTTATTTATTATATCTAGAGGCATTCTACAATGATAACAAGAAGTGAAGTTTAAAGACGTGAACATGTTATTTTTTTGTACTATTATTTTAAATGTGTAGTGATTGACATGTCAACATATTCAATATAATAATAAACATACTATTAATATTTGAATAATAAACATACATATACAAAAAATTAAATAAAAATGAAATATTTTTTTAGCTTTCTTAAATTACCCTTTTTGGTATAAACACAAACTTAGAAATAAAAATAAATAAACTTATAACAAGTTTAAACATCAAAACAAAAAACAAGATAAATAAATATGGTATAGAGCGAGGTTTAAAAAGAAGGGACTATTGGTACCTAAATAAAATAATTAATCATGAATAGTGTTACAAATATTTTAAATATAAATTAAAATAGATAATTATTCACCTTGGATCTAGAGACAATGATGAATGTGACACTATAAAATAAGAGGGTCTAATATAGATTATATGAATATGACAAACCAAACTTTAAAAAATACATTTATATATGTGAAATTATACTCTTAAAAAGAAAATTATATGGTATCTATATATACATTAAAATTAATTATTAAATATTTTTTTAAAATAAAAAATATATATTTATATTCATCAAATTTATCATTTCTTATTAGTAAAATGAATTAATTACTATTTTATTTATATAATTAATTAATAAAATAATCCTTACAATCAAATTGTTCTAAAGTACATTTAACATATCTATCTTTGAAAAAATCTATGTAAAAGAAAAGAGATATCATTCAATTAAAAGTTTAATAGAAATGAGGAACCTAAGCCAAACTAAACTATAAAGTAAGGGTCCATCTACATGCATGAAATTAGGAGGGTCTTTCCTAGTTTTTTCACTTCACAAGTCTTGGTAAATCAAAGACCTGAAGACTCTCCCAAAATGAAAAATTCAAATGCAAATTTCAAACCCTTCAATCTACACTTGATGCAATCTTAGTAGAGAAAAAAATCAACATTAAATGAATATAAGTCACAATTCTACTCATATTGATTCTTGTTGCACCATACGTAGTTATGCTCACAATGTTAGTATGGGGTTCACAATACAAGTAGTATGTGTGTTCTCGTTACTTCTTAAAACTGATTTATATGAGGGTACATTTATAAAATTTTGGTTACTTCTTAAAACTGATTTATATGAGGGTACATTTATAAAATTTTGGTTACTTCTTAAAACTGATTTATATGAGGGTACATTTATAAAATTTTAGATGGTATGATCAATGATCAAAGATTGGTCGAGAGATCAATGATGAGGATTAAGTTGGTTAGTTAGTTGAGAAATAGATGATGGATAAAAAAGAAGATATCTTAATTAATTATTAAATTTATGAGATAAATTTATAAAATGAATGAATTTTGAGTAATTATGTGGATAAAAAAGATTTAATTAATGATATATTTAAATCATGTGAAAGGGAATGAATATTCAAAATTATAAGAAAATAATTAATTAATAGAACTTATTTTAATATATTTAATTAATAATATAAAAATATAGTAGATGTTTGTTTATATATTTTGAATTCAATTTAATTTATACACTAAAAGTGTTTTTGGTGCATTTTCTTATTGTTTAACATATTGGTGAGTGCAAACAATGTTTGGTCAAGCTTGAATTGGTCTATGGTATTCAAAAACCAGACACATAGGAAAGACCAGGGAGAAACCCAAATATGGGCTCTGATGATCACAGGCCCAATGTATTAATTTATGAAAGGTTACATATTAAATGTTTGTTTCACTGTAGACCTCAGTTAGCTGCAAAATTAAATATGGACAGGTGAGGAGTTGTTGGTAGATAATTCTAGATACATGTTGGTGAGTGCAAGATCATTCTACATGATTCTAGATGTTTCTCGTTTGTGCCGACAGTGGCTGCAGATAATTAATTTATCTTCTAACATATGGGTGGAGAGCTTATGTTTTCCAAAGAGAGGTCACAAGTTCAAATTCCAATAAGAGACAGAGTATGTACCTATGTATGAACACAAGATTGTCACATAAATGACATCATAGACTATAAAAGTACCTATTTACTATTCTCACCATTCATCCAACCAAACCAAAACACAACTGTTACTTTTACGTGGAAAAGTCTCTTCTATTGCATGCATTGACAGTTTTCTAAAGACTTTTAAGAGCTGGGAGAAGCGTTCAAAGTCATTGAAGAGGACAAATTATGAGCATCTTCAATACGGGAGTTCGCAAAAATGAAACCGAATAGCATATTTAATAAAAGAATGACAAGGAACACGAGCATGAGAGGACAAATAGCATAAGAGTTGGGGGATGGCACATGGTTTTAAGTAGTGTGCAAAATGGAAATACCTCACTACAATCCAGAAAGAGTCTGAAGATGCCGTTCAACTAATTCTCAGACGATATAAATGCATGAGAAATCACCTGTGCTGATCATATACGACTTTCTCTTTAAACATCCCAACAACGATTAATATTGTGTTGGGTTCTTCTCAGACGAACGAGAAAAATGGCTTCACTGCATAACGTCTCTTCTGCAACGCTCCTTCACTCAAGCGATGCCCATTCTTTCACAGGAACGCCCACTGCATCTCTATGCTCGCCCATTAAGATCAAATTGCAATCGACAACTCCCACCAGATGTCTTAACTGTGAGACTAAGAGAAGAAAGGTAGATTATGATCAATTCGTTTTATATTATCCTTGTATGTTGTTTTTAGATTAGATTGTGTAAAAGTTTTTATTATCATTAGATTATATTTTATGATTAGTTTTTATAATTATCAGAAATAAGTTATGTATGGACTCAGATGGAATTAGTCATAAATGTGTCAATGGTAGAGTACTACAACAGCAAATAGAAGATTTCAGGCGGTACACCAAAAGTTCAACAATACTTTTCATCCTACTTCGGAATCGATTTGATTTCTTCTATAGTTGTTGGAAATAAGCCATACCTTGACAAAAATGGAATTGGAGTGGTAGACAACTCCATTAGCAAATGCAAGGGTTTAGGTGTTCTATGGACAATAATTCTTATGGGATTTATGTCTCTTGTAGTTCTCTATTATTATATTATCTTGATGATAGATTAAAGAACATAATTCAAAGAGTTGATTCAGAAAACTTTTACATAATCGAATCTAGAATGGGTACAAAACAAGATCTAAAATGTTGATTCAAACTTTATTTTTTTAATCTAATTTAAAATTTATTACAAAATATGATCTTAAATATTGATTAAAAAAAGTCTTATATAATCTAATCTAGAAACAACATAGAAATAACATTGATTGAAAATCTGATATCTTCAATATTGCCGTTCTGCTTCTATTTTCTAAACCATGAATTTGGGCATGTAGGGATGGAGTGTGCGCGCACAAGCCAGCAACTCTGAACAAGGGAGAAAACTCAATGTTGCAGAGATGGCAAGAAATATTATGGAAAAGCCTCTCACACCTTTGCTTGACACAGTCACTTATCCCAAGGACCTCAAGAACCTCTCTCTCCAGGTTGGCCATTTATTTGTTTGGAGGCGACCAGTAATAAGATTATCACTGATTAGAGACAAATATATTGATTGAATGAAAGATTCTATACAATTAATGAACCACCAAGAAACACAACTTTAAACTGTTGTGACATTGCATATGTGTAGGATTTGAATCAGCTGGCTGGTGAACTGAGATCAGAAATTGTGTCAGTTGTCTCAAAAGTTGGAGGGCACTTGGGTTCAAGCCTGGGTGTTGTGGATCTCACCTTAGCTCTCCATCACGTCTTCGATCTCCCACAGGATAAGATCGTTTGGGACGTGGGTCATCAGGTATTGTTTTCGCTTTTACTACCCAATTTCGCTATTCCAAAGAAACTAAATCTCCATTTCTGTGGTTCCAGAACTCTAATTGGCAAAAACCATTGTATTGAAATCTGCAAAAACCATTGTTTTGAAATTGGCAAAAACCATTGTTTTGAAATTTGCAAAAATCATTATTTTGAAATTGGGAAAAATTATTGTTTGAATGAATGAATGAATGATTTTAATGACGTCTAACGAGGCCAAGTAGTCTAAGGGATCAGAGGAACTCACACCCTAAACAATTTCTATAATCCTTTCCATCTCGGATCTTCTTTTATGAATCATGACCAGCAAACCCGCAGTTTGGTTGACCTTATCCTCTTCAAATAAACTGTTCATGTTGTCCACTTTCAGGATGGCTTCATAATTAGCACAAATATCTTCATAGGCAGTGCATTCCATGAGAAAGCGCCATTCTGTTTCAATTGCGCCCATCCCACAAAACATGTAAGTTCTCTCCTCCCAAGTCTCTTTGGGCTTCTTCCATCTGCCCGTCTCGCATCATCTGAATGATGTGATCCCATCCTCAATTGTGTCATTAACAGCCTCGCTTTCCCTTTAATAGCAACCGCTAAATATGTTTTCACCTTTTTACGACCAATATTATTAGTCCATATTTTGAAATCTGTAAAAATCATTGTTTTGAAATTGGCAAAAACCGTTGTTTTGAAATGTGCAGTGCTACCCACACAAGATACTGACAGGGAGAAGGTCGAAGATGCACACAATAAGACAGACATCAGGGCTGGCGGGATTTCCAAAGCGAGCTGAAAGCGAATACGATGCATTTGGTGTTGGGCACAGCTCCACGAGTATTTCTGCAGCGGTGGGAATGGCGGCTGGAAGAGATTTGTTGAGGAAAGGAAATCATGTGGTGGCGGTGATAGGGGATGGGGCCATGACTGCTGGTCAGGCTTACGAGGCCATGAATAATGCAGGATATCTGGATTCCAATCTCATCATCATTCTGAATGATAATAATCAGGTCTCTCTCCCCACCGCCACTTTGGACGGGGCAGCGCCGCCTGTTGGAGCGCTGAGTGGTGCTCTCTCTACCCTCAAGTCTTCCACCGAATTGCGCCACTTGGGAGAAGCTGCAGAGGTGATTCAATGATTCTCTACTTTGTTTGTTTGTGTAGTGTTTGTTTTCATTTGTTTTGTGTCAAGTTTAGTTTGAAAAGGGTTTAGGTGGAAATAAGTCATATGGTGTCAATCAGTCAACATTTGAAATTTCAGCTTAGGAAACTTCAATTTAAAATGTTATTCTAAGATGTTATTTGGGGGGTTTGAATATGGATCTATATCTTGTTTTGTTATTTAAGTATAATATAATTGACTAAAATGCGCATTTAGGGGTTTGAACATAGATCTATATCTTGTATATAATTCTGTCATTTAAGCACAATTCAATTGATTAATATTCACATTTAAATTAATATATTTATATGAACTTTTTTATAACTAGGGTTTCAAGTCCACATCATCAAATATGATGCCACATCAACATACTTTTTGCTAAAGTGTCCAAGAAAAGATAGACTAGTAATAGTGCATTAAGTTAATAGTAGTTATGCTCTAATTCTTCGTTTATTAGTGCACTTATGTGACGTTGTATGATTTGCTGCTTTTTAGATCTGAAAAATGCATTTTATTAAATTATGAGACCTCATGATCAACACTAACAACTTTAAAGTCACTACTATTAAAACTATACTATTAAAAAACTATTGAAAATTCAATCATCAAACACATTAACAACTATTTGAACATGATCAACTACACGCACAAACTAAATATAAATATTTTTACCATCTTACTCTTTTTCTTAGAATATGGAAACATGGTGCTTCAATTCATCACTTGTAACATGCTAATAATTGTGTGATTGATCCATGGTGACCAACAGGGCTTGGTGAAGCACATTGGGGAGCAAACTCATGAACTTGTATCAAAGATGGAGGAGTGTGCAGGAGGATTGATGAGGCCATCAACCTTTTCCCTCTTTGAGGAGTTGGGATTGTACTACATTGGGCCAGTGGATGGGCATGACATTGAAGCCATGGTCACCATCTTGGAGAAGGTGAAGAGCATGCCTGCCACAGGGCCTGTGCTGATCCATTTGGTCACAGAGAAGGGAAAGGGCTATCCTCCTGCTGAAAATGCTCCTGACAAATTACACGGAGTGGTGAAGTTTGAGCCAGCAACTGGCAAACAATTCAAGCCCAAGACCTCCACTCTGACCTACACACAATACTTTGCAGAATCTCTGATTGCAGAGGCCAAACAGGACAGTAAAATAGTGGCAATCCATGCGGCCATGGGCGGAGGAACAGGGCTCAATTACTTCCAGAAAGAGTTCCCTGATCGTTGCTTTGATGTGGGCATTGCAGAGCAACATGCTGTTACATTTGCTGCAGGGCTGGCCACAGAAGGCCTCAAGCCCTTCTGTGCCATTTACTCCACTTTTTTGCAGAGGGGCTATGACCAAGTAAGATCTTTTGGCCAAGATTTCTGTTTTGAACATATGGGTCCAAAATGTGCAAGATTTATGCCTATAAAGATGAATCTGCAGGTTGCTCATGATTTAGATTTGCAAAGTTACCTTGAACATATGGACCCCAAATGTGCAAGATTTATGCTCATAATGATGAATTTGCAGGTTGCTCATGATGTGGATTTGCAAAAGTTACCAGTGCGTTTTGCAATTGATAGAGCTGGACTAGTGGGAGCAGATGGCCCAACTCACTGTGGGGCATTTGACATCGCGTACATGGCATGCTTACCTAACATGGTTGTGATGGCTCCCTCTGATGAGGTTGAGCTCATGCACATGGTCGCCACTGCTGCTTCCATTGATGATCGCCCTTCTTGCTTCAGATTCCCGAGGGGCAATGGCCTTGGCCTACCCAATTTGCCTTTACATAATAAAGGTCATCCTCTTCAGGTATTGTTGGTCCATCCGGCTTACTAAATTTTGATTACACTAGGTGATCACAAGAATAAGTGAATCCTTCTTTCTAAAATAAGATCAGTCTTATTTAAATAAAATATTTTAGATAAATTTTGATTTGTTTAGGTGATTCATTTAAAATCACACTAATAAGTAGGTCCTACTATTATAAGATCAACCTCTTAGAATATTATGACGAGACTTTAATTTCAAAATTCAAAATTTTGTTTTGTTTAGATAACTGATCTTAAATCATACTTTATTTAATTTAGACCCATCTATTAATGTGATTTGAAATGAACCACCTAAACAAATCAAAACTTAAAATATGATATTTATACTGCATAATAAATCAAATTTAAAAATATAGAACTTTATCTTTCATTTATATTTTACTGAACCTATCATTGATTCCCCATGCTTGCAGATTGGCAAGGGTCGCATTTTAGTGGAAGGCACTCGAGTGGCAATTCTAGGGTTTGGATCCATTGTACAAAATTGCTTGGAAGCAAGGAGAATGTTGAATGAGCATGGCATCTCTGTGACTGTTGTAGATGCTCGTTTTTGCAAGCCTCTCGATGCAAAATTGATTACCCAATTGGCGAGAGAACACGAAATACTGTTGACAGTGGAGGAAGGATCAATCGGAGGTTTTGGATCTCATGTCTCTCATTTCCTTGCCTTGAATGGGTTGCTCGATAGTAACCTTAAGGTTTGTTTCAATCTAATACTTTTTCTCATCATATCATATGTTCTTTTCATTTGATTCTATAATTTGATTTATTTGAATGATTCATCTTAAATTACATTCATTTTTCAAATGAATATTGAAATTACATTTTTTTATTGAATTTCTTGAAGAATAAATCATTTCTTTAGATGAATAATTACTCTCACTTTTCTAATCAAACCCATATGAAAAAGGAGAGTAGTTTCAGATAAGCTATCTAAACTAGTCAATATTTAAAAATTGACTCCTCATTAAACAAAATTGAAGAGAAATCTAAGGCCATAAAAATTAAGTCTAAATTATATAATTGAACTTTGATAATGAATCAAATTTGCATGATACTAATGAATAATAATGTGATTGCAGTGGAGAGCAATGGTTTTGCCAGACAGATACATTGATCATGGAGCTCCAAAGGATCAAATTGAAGAAGCAGGCTTGTCTGCCAAGCAAATCGCAACAACAATTTTCTCTCTTCTGGGCAAGCCTCACACCTCTCTCTTCCATCTTAATTCACTCTAATTTGATAAACCAATCACTTCCCATCTCAATCCACTGTAATTTGAAACATCAATCTTCCATGCCCTCCATAAAATATGGAATAATTTGACAAATTGTAAAACAATGTATACTACCCTACACCAATTCTTTTGAAATAGAGTTACCAGCAATGGACCATAGCTGCGCAAGGCATAATTATTTCAATTTGTTTTTTAAAAGTCCTAGTCAAATAATACCTAAACTTGGTTTGATGCCGGCCTACCAGATTGTTTTATTTGTTATTAGAGACAAAATCCTCTGAAGCAATCAATTTATTTTTTAAAAGTCCTAGTCAAGGACTACCTAAACTTGGTTTGATGTCAGCATACCAAATTGTTTTATTTGTTATTAGAGGCAAAATCCTCTGAATTATCCAAAAATATACGATGATAACTTATGTTTACTATAATGATGGATAATTCTTGATTAGTTATTATTATATAGATCAAGAAAATCTTCTTATGTAGATCAAGAAAATCTTAATATTTTTAAAGAATATTATAAGTATTTAAATGTTTTATAAACATTCAAGTGATATATTATATTTATTATTAGTACCTTCTATTGGTTAGTACTTGATATAATAATTTTAATTAAATATTTATTAATTAAGATTATAATAATCAAAATAATTAATTATTGAATTAATTTTTATTAATAATTAAATAATAATTATAATTCTAGTTATTAATAAAACAATATTATATGTATGATTAAAGTTAAAATTAAGATTGAAAAATAGTTATAGATAATTACTTAATAATTAAATTAAAATATAAAAAGACAAGTACTAGTCATTAAGCTCTCTCTCTCTCTCTCTCTCTCTCTCTCTCTCTCTCTCTACATAACACATGTGCAGGTTATGTAGAACTAAAAGCTTGGATAAGTTTTAGTTGTACAGAACCCACATACGTTATGAGGAAATATGAACATTAACTATTTTAGCTCAATAGAACTCATACATGTTCTATTGAGCTAAATATATTATTCCCAACGACCAAAAAAATAGCATTGCAACTTGTTCCCAGGGCTAACTGTTGTTTTTCATATCTTTTTGCGACAGTATTAGATAGGTTTTCATGTTTTTTTGTTACATTTGATTTCAAATGATTGATTTCTCTCATTTTTTTAATTTTTCTTTGAAATTATTTGTGTTATTACTTTAGATTATAATAAAATGATGATAATTTTTTGTTCTTTTGGTAATTGATTGTGTATGCGAACATCATGATATAATGTGTAAGACAATCAATATCAAAGATAGGAAAGAACAATAGAGGAACAATTGAACAATGAGAGGCAACAAAGGAAAGACAAAGGGATTGTATGAGGAGATTACATGAAGGCACATCATCTAATGCACCTAATGCACCTAATAAAAATGATGAACATACAATAATTCAAATTGATACGATGAATGCCCTTAATGTAATAAATGAAAATGATCAACATACACCAATTGAAATGTATGTGACGAATGCACCTAATGCACCTAATGAATGCAATGAACATACACCATCTAAAATTGATGTGATGAATGCACCTAATGTACCTAATGAAATTGAAGAACATACACCATTTCAATTTTATGTAATTAATGTACCTAATGCACCTAATGAAAATGAAGAGCATGCAAAAATCTTAACACCTCCTAGAATAATTCATAAAAAACCAAAGTTTCTAATTGACATTGATGAAATTACTTTGATGCCAATGCCTGATAAAATTTATGAAAGAACTTGTAGAAGAATGGTTAGAAGAATGTGGAATAACTATTTTGAAAACTTAAATCGAAGTGGATGATGCCAATTAGTTGTTGAAATGATTAAAAATCTGAAATTTAGAGACACAATGAAAATATTGGGGTTAAGAACATCCAAAAATAGTAGTGAGAGAACTATTGTGAGAAATCTATTTGATGCATACCAAACCATTGGTTCGAAAACATGTACTAAAGATTTCAATATTACTTGACGTGTCCTCACATCAACCATAATGGGAAAGGAAACAAACAAATATTATTTAATAAGAAAAACAAGCAAGTCATTAAGGTTAAGTAGAAAAACATTACACAATGCCTTAAAGAGGCGAGAGAAAATTGAGAATCCTAACAATAATTCTCTTTGGGCATTCTCGTGTAGACTCCCACAAAAGGACATGGTTGTTGTTGATGCACTAAGAACATTAATTGAAAATTCTTGGCATGACAACACAAGAGTTTCACCCAACCAAAGAGATTTTGTTAGAAGGCAAATTGGATTTAGAAATCGTGAGCCACATCCAAAACACTATTTAGATATGGCTCAAACAAAATTTAATGAAAGGTTTCTTCAAAGCTTTCCTCAGATTAAAATTAGTCAAATATTTTTTGAGATGACAAAATCATTTTATGTTAAGATTAATCACGTACATACTACATGTTGTTGTAGGATCCATGTTGAATTTTTCATGCATTATGATATTTATCGTCATGTATGTTTTGCTTTGCACACTAACGATGTTTTGAAGGAATGTGGTCTACAAACACCTCCTAAGTCACCGAGATAATTTATTTCAAGTGTACTATGTAAACAAGATGATGGGTGCATTTATTATAAGATGATGTGTTTGAAAGGTGTTTGTCCTACATATGGTGGTTTACAATAGTTGTATAGATGCATACATCTAGATAACACACATGAAATTTGTAAGAAACTAGTTTCTATTGGAAAATACAAGTCAATCACGTATGGTACTAAAGATGGAAAAGAATTAAAGAGGTGTAAGTTAGTGAAAAAGGATATATCCGTAGCTGATTTTATGAAGATTTTTTAAGAGAAACTAGTTTATAAGTATATAGTGTGTGTGTGAGTTTGTGGCCTGCAACACAACACTTCAATAGGATAATAACATCACTTGTTAGAGAAAAATAAGGATTTAATTGAAAAAGCTAACAAGCAAAAGCATCCTATTTCTCTCTAAGTAATGTGAGTATGAAATAAGGGTTAGTTTTCTCTCAGATTTGACCCTTAAAACAGTGACAATCTACACTAAAATGAGAGATTCAAGAGTACATGTATGAAACTAAAATGAAATATGAAATTCTAATTCTTTCCATTTTAACCCAATTTGAAGTGTTTGCTAATTAAACAAAGCTTGAAAAATATGGAAACAACTATCAAATTAAGCATTAGTGGGTAGATCCTCCAAGCATGAGAGTTCAATAATCATGGATTATGAAGCCTCAAATTCATAAGCAAGCATATCAAAAGTCTAAGTATTAGGAAGAATTTAGCAACATTGAGAAGAAGAAAGAAGCCTTTGAAAAATCTATTTTATAGAAGATTGAAGGGGTTCAACGGCTGAGATGCATCTGTGAGGAGTGGTTGAGATGCATCTTGGCTTGATCCTTGATCCATGTGCAAGCCTCCTAATCATGAAAGTGTTTTTGTTGTGTTTGTTTAATTTAGGAGGTATTTATGCATTTATTTTAATTAATAACTCTAGCCTTTGCATTTGATGGGATTGGGTTAATTAAATAGGCCTAGAGTTAATAGCTTTGATTTTGCTTGAAACCTTAGTAATTAATGCTTGATTTAGGATTTGATAGAGTTTATTGAATTTTTAGGGGATTTATGCTAATAATCAAAGATCAAATTAACATAATTAAGGTTACATACCAAATTAAGGGAAAATAGGGCCTTAGGTTTTATTAGCCCAATTTTAGGTGATTACATTTGCCCCTCTTTGAATTGCTTTGCGAACAGCACATGGATTCAAAGAAAATCCGATTCAAAGCATAATTCAGGAGATTTATAGAGCAACGAGAACTACTCTAGAATTTGAGGATTTTGAGCTTGATTGAACGAAATCCTACTTGATTTAAAAGCTATCAATTCTGAACTTGATTGAACGCAAATTGACGTTACCAGTTCCGAACTTGATTAAACGAAGACCGATAAAAGAATCTCGAGCTTGATCGAACAAAATTCTACTTGATTTGAAAACTATCAATTCTGAACTTGATTGGACAGGAATTGACAATACCGACTCCGAGCTTGATTGAACGAAGGTCGATATGAGATTTTTGAAAAGAATTTTCAGTTGAAATTAACAGTCTCAGCTTGATTGAAGAGAACTGTCGTGCCCCTGGTGTTGAAGAATTTGATTCAAAGTATTGGATTTTGGTATGATTATGCTCCCTCGGGACTGAAATTGGAACAAATTTGAATTAACTCATTGGTTTCAAGCATTTAGAAAGATTTATAGTGATTGAAATGATTTTGGATCAAGCATAGATCGATTGGAACAAGTTTTCAAGCTAGTTAGATTGATTAAAGTGCCCCAGAAGCATTGTTTGACCAAGTTTGACCAAGAATTTGAGAGAGTTGACCAAGTTTGACTTTTGTTTAAGCAATATCCTGGCATAAAAAAATTGATGTTGTATTGAGAAAATCATTTTCTATTCTATTCTTGCCCCTGTTTGACTATAATTTGACCATTTTGACTTTTGCCTTCTGAATGTTGCCTTTGCATTGTAACTCTATTTTTACTGCATCTGGATGATATAAATCACCTATTTCAATTTTGGTCCTGATATTAAGCCTTTGTGACGTCTTATGGATAAATGTCCCTTAGGGTTCCGGGGCTCCCGGGAGGCTTAAATAGGTCAAAAAGTGACTTTTAACTATTTAATTTCACTTTTACCCTTTGAGTATTTACTGAGCTCTGAGCGACCATGGTGTTCCCAGTGAAGAAGCACCGATTTGAGATGGCCAGGCGACACGACTGACCGAGGCATTATGCACCACCTATGAGTATCCGACAACGAACCTTGTCAATTTGAAAAATTTAATTTTCACGCATTTCTATGCATTTTATAAGCAATTTTGTTTTGAGTCGCATCCCGTATATGGGATCACATTAGGTAAATCCCGTGTCACTTCCCAAATTCTGGATCACATCTGAGATTTCACGGATCACACCTTAGCAGGTCGCATTCGGTAAATTTGAATTTCTTGAAGCTTTTTAGGTCAGTTTTAATAACAGAGTCGCATCTGATATACCATATCGCATCCCGAATTTCCTGGTTCGCATCCAGGATTTCCAGAATCATGCCCAATTTTTGAATCGCATCCTAAATTTCTTGATCCGCATTTGGGATTTCAAGTTGCATTTGGTTTTCTTGATTTTTGAGCCAAGTACACTTATTTTTTTGAACTTTGAGAAATTTTTTGGCCAATTTCTCTTGTCTAATGCTGACATGGTGCCCTTATTTTCTGCTATGTAGGCTGATTTTCCTATTGTATCATTTAGATCTCTGAGGCCAACCGAGGTCTTGGCTCTTCATGATCAGCTGAGTCTAGAGGATCAACAGGTAGTTCGTCATTGTGGTCTCTGGAGTCTTGTTGATTTACCTCACATTCAAGTAAATCATGGTCTTCTTACAACATTGGTGGAGAGGTGGCATTCAGAGCATAACACCTTTCATTTACCGACCGGCGAGATGACAATGACACCAGAGGACATCTAGAGGATTTTGCATGTTTATGTGATGGGTACTCGGATAGAGTACTTGCCTTCTGGATCTGCAATGATCACCAATGCGAGGAGAGTTTTTCAGGATGACATGATCACGGGTCGTTACTTTAGTTGGGACCACATAGTCACCAACTATGCCCCTCTGCCTGTGTACTTAGCTGGTATGATAGGTGGCATTATGATGCCTGATAGGGGCCAGCACAGTTTCATGTGTGGCTGGTCTTGAGTTATAGGATAGATGATCCAGTCTTCTGGGAGATATGCCTGGGGTAGCTGTATCCTAGCTCACATGTACCGTGAGCTGCATGAGATTGTTTACCAGCACTCTAGATCTATGACTGTGGGGAGTGTTGTTCTACAGATCTGGGCATGGGAGAATATCCCCGTGACCCATTCTATTGTTGATAGGCACCACGACACCAGTTTGCCTTACATTTACATGTATTCTAGTTTCATTCAGCAGCCCCACCTGGGTAAGTTAGAGTATTGGCGGTGTCTCCTTGATGATGTGACAGATGTAGAGTGGCGGCCATATTTAGATTGTGAGGCTTGGCCCTCAGATGGCAGACAAATGTCGTACTTCTTTCAGATGAGGTATCTTGTTGGTAGGACCTGCTACATCATTGAGTGGTTTTTGATCACTAGGGTATGTCGACAGTATGGGAGGGTATAGGGCATGTCTCCGGAGGCATGTCTTTATGCACATATCTAGAATGAGGAGGCTCACTGGGGAGCTCGATTAATTTTTGAGACAGTAGTTTATGAGATCTCCCATATGCAGTGCGTCGACTGGGATTACCAAACATATATTCATGATGTAGGTGTTACTGATGAGTATCATGATCATTATTTGAGGCATCCATATCCTAGATTCACTTCTCTTGATGATGCTATTCCGCGTATCAAGGACGCACTGGACTATGATCCAGATGATGATATTGGGGGTCAAGCCCGAGCTGCTGGAGGAGGTGATAGAGGGAGAGATCGAGATGGAGCCCACAGGGGTGGAGGGAGAAACAGAGATGGGGCCCACAGAGGACGAGGAGATGGAGGTGATGGAGATGACGGTGGAGACAATAGGGGTGGTGGTGGTGGTGCAGCAGTGGGTGGTAGCAGGCGATGGGCCTCTGGTGGTGATGCTAGCCATAGGCAGTGCAAAGTACAGGTCACTCCTCCTCAGAGAGATATAGGGCCACTTTTACATCGGGATGCGCATGCTCAGAGACCTACAAGAGGAGATCAGGATCCATAGCAGCAGCAGGCATGATAGGATCCCCCTGCAGGTGGTGATGGAGATAGGTTGTCTCAGTGTGAGCAGGAGAGAGCAGCTTTGAGGTTACAGGTGGGCACCCTCACAACTCATTTATCAGAGAGGGATACATAGCTAGCCCAGGTCTGAGCAGAGAGGCATACTTAGATTTCTCAGCTATGAGTAGACAGAGATACTCAGTTGGTACAGTTGAGGGCTCATAGGGTTGTACAACTCACACAATTGAGAGCTGAGAGAGATAGATATGTGCATACAGCCACTCACCAGGGACAGAGGGAAAGACATTACTTCACGTTGTATTGTGGTGTAGTTCCTACTTCCTAGAGGGCTCCACTATATTCTGTCATTGCTCAGCAGTCCGAGGGTGTCATGCCACTACCACCACCACTTAGTAGATTAGATGCACCCCCTCCCGATCCTCTAGTTGAGGACAAGGGGGCCAGTGAGGTGTAGACCTCTGTGATGTTTATATTTTGTATCTCTGGACTCATTGTATATCTTGTATCTGTGCCATTTTTGATCGATGTACTTCTCATGTTCTCCAGATTCTATACTGATACATTATCTCATTATTTTTATCTCTTCTTTGATACTTTGACACTATTGATGGACATTCTTGATATTTCTGTTTATGGACATTGTTGATTATATATTGATGCTCTTGTTGATTTTGTCATAGATGCTCTTATCTGATTTATCTGATTTTCTATCTCTGATATCTGATCTCTGATGGTTTTAATTTCTGCACATGTGACATTTGATGTTTGTTTTATGCTTGGGATATTTGATGTGATTGTCATCCTTGGTCAAGATTAGATGAAGTGATGATAAAATGATGTCATGATATATTTAACTGATATATGCTCATGTTTTTGTTATTTTCAAAGTTTTCATGAATGCATGGATGTATGAGATGTATTGTGATAAGATGTATGGACATCTTACTTTTATTTATGTATGAATGGATATGGATGCAAAATGCAAGTGGTTTTATGATATGAAATGGATTTATGAATGCAAATGGATATTAGTGATTTATACTCGATCATTTTAGTTTTAGTTGTTTATGATTCCATGATGTACTTGGTCACACATGTCAAATGATTAATGTTTAATATTTTAGAATTTTTAGCTTATGTTAAAATGTTTCTAGATAGCCCCTCATTTCATATTAATGTCTCAAATAGTTGAATCCACATTTTCATGCTTATGCAAGACTAAAATGAATGCAACTATATTAAAATGAATTTCAATGCAACTAAAGACAATGAAATGCATCTAAATGAACCTACTGAAAATTAATATGATATGCAACTAAAATGAACCTTAATGTAATTAACCAATGAAATGCACCTAAGACACCTAGGACAGTCACTGTTCATTCAAAGCGGGTTGTTTTTCATCATAGAGCCTCTGTTAGTGGGACCTCATTAGGATAGTACAATTTTCACAAATAGATTTAGCAATCCTGAAAATATGAATACATCCTTTTTTATTCTCCATGTTGGAAGACAACCCAAACATTAAAGCACCCAGCTATAAATGTTGTCAGTTACTTCCTGTTTGATATAAACCATTTCCTTTCTAGTGAATAATGTGTAAATGTATACCCACAATGACCTTTCATTTTGTATTCATATCCTAGGGTATAATTCAATTTACTATGCACCTTATTAGGAAATAGTTTATCTTTGTTAGTTTTTAAACAAGGAAGGAAACAAATCCAACCTCACTAAGGTTTTCATAGGAAACAAGTCGAGGTATACATGGCGTTCCAATCATGTTGGAGGCTCTTATAGTAGACACCCATTCCCCATGATCACCTTAGATCATTGGATTTATTACCACAAATAGAAGACAAAGAAAATGTCATGCCCCTAGTCTTTGTTTCTCTAGTCCGTAGACATCATCGAGTTACTCATGGAAACATAACGATCAAAAATTGATAATAAGAAAAGTTCATTGTCCTTTAACATGTTCATTGCATTTACAAAATATAAATAGATAGTTGTGGTTATAGTGTTTAAAAATAATCTTGATTAATCTTGCAAACACACGTTTTAAGAACTATCATCAATCAAAGATTCATTCCTTCACCCATAAGCGTCTTACCTGTTTTAGTGTTTAGAAACATTGTTTTCATCATGGCGTTGTGTTGAGAAACATAGTTTTAGATCCCGTTGATTGGTGTTTAAAAACATCATTTTTCATAGTTTTAGTGTCAATTGCGGACTGGGGTGGTATTGAAAAATACCTTTGTTCATAGTTTATTGTCAATTGCGGACACAACATCTTGTCAATGGACGTAATTTGATCATTGTACCTAGGGAAAAATAGTTTACTTAGGACCCTAATGTGGACAGATTCCAGTCTTCTGATAGTTCTTTTAGGATTTTGTGTGTCACAAAAGCGACTGAGGGATATATACAAACTGATATTGACATAGGCCAAAGGTGCAAGCATTGTCTTGATAGATAGAGTGTTGATTACAAGTAGCTCCTGTTTACTAGGTTTTCACCACTTGGCCATAGTTTTATTCCATTTTTTCTATCATGGTGCCTGTTTACCAGGTTTTCACCAAGACACTTTTTCCTTTTCCAATTTTTTTGTTCTTTTTGATTTTTCTATTTTACTTGTATTTTTTCCCTTTTTTGGATTTTTTTGTTGACACCTCAAGGCACCTATTGCTAGGTTTTCACCAAGATAGTCATTTTTCAAGACTTTTTCCAATGGTTTTTTTTTTTTTTCGGATCCATATTTGCTGTTTTTGAACTTTTTTCAGGACTCTTTTCACTGTACAGGAGCTTTTCCAAGAATGTCGAGCATAAAACCTTTTTAGATGTAGAGTATTAATTGGATCTAGTAAAATATATCCTTCAGGCATAGCCAATTGATAGGCTCCTAATCCAAATGTTGTTGTAATGACAAAGGGACCTAGCCAATTGGGTTCAAATTTTCCCTTTTGTTCTTGATGTTGTTGGTTTTTAGGATTTTCTCTGAGAACTAGATCCCCTATTTGAAAAATTTTGGGTTTCACTTTCTTGTTGTATCCTCTTGAAATTCTTTTCTGATATGCCTTGAGATGGTCAAATGCCTTTTGTCTGTGCTCATCTAGCAATCCAAGTTCTTGCAGTCTAGAGATTCTATAATCTTCATCGATCACGAGATGTTTCAGTGATACTCTCAATGATGGAATTTATACCTCAACTGGTAAAACTATTTTTGATCCATAGACTAGTGCAAATGGAGTTGCACCATTTGGAGTTCTTATGCTTGTTCTGTAAGCCCACAATGCTGGATTGATTTGCAATTGTCAATCCCTTCCTGATTTGTTTACTATCCTATGCAAGATTTTTAGAATATTTTTGTTTGATGCCTCAGCCTGTCTGTTACCTTGAGGGTAATAGATTGAGGAATAGTGCTGAGTGATTTTAAATTGCAGACACAACTCATCTATGTCTTTGTTCTTGAATCATCCCCCATTGTCAGTCACAATCGACAAGGGTACGCCATAACGACAAATGATGTAATTCAAGATGAACATTGAAACTTGTTTTCTTGTTGCATTGGAAACTAGGATAGCCTCCACCCATTTAGTGAAATACTCAGTTGTAGTGATGATATATTTATGTCCGCTTGATGAATTGGGGTAAATTTGTCCAACCAAATCAAAGGCCCATTGCTGAAATGACCAATGCTTTATGAAAGGAACCAACTCTCTAACTGGTGCATGTATGAGGTTGCCATGGATCTGGCATTTCTTACAAGTTTTTGCAAAGTGGATAGCATCTTTCTCCATAGTGGGCCAATAGTATCCAACCCTTAGGAGTTTCTTGGCTAATGAAAAACCATTCGAGTTTGATCCACACACACCTTCATGAACTTCTTTTAATGCACGATTAGACTCTTCATGTTCTAAACACCTAAGAAGCATGCCATCTAGACTACGTCTAAACAAGTCATTAGCGATGATTACGTAACACGATGCTACTCTTAGGAGGGATCTCTTTTCATTTCCAGAATAGCCTTCGGGAATTGTTTGGTCTTTAAGATAGGAGTAGATATGGGCATATTTGGATAACACTTGAGTTTCAAGGACACAAACAATTTGGAATTTAGGAGAGTCATAAGATAGGAAAGGGAGTTCTTCCACTAGGAAGTCATAGCGAAATTGGTGTTCTTCCAATTGTAACATAGATGCCAAAGTAGCCATTGCATCAGCTTCCCTATTTTCTGACCTCAAAATTTGCTGAAAGGTAATGAAGACAAAGTACTTTTTCAAGTCATCCACCATTGTTCTATAGGGCATTAGCTTTTCATCCTTAGTCTGATAATCACCATTTACTTGGTTGATAATAAGTTGTGAATCCCCATAGATGTGTAATTCAATGATTTTCCACTCTATTGCAAGCTTGAGTCCATTCACAAGAGCTTCATATTCTGCCATATTGTTGGTACATGGAAAGATCATCTTATAAGCCTTTGGGATCTTATATCCTTGTGGTGTAATGAATAATCATCCAGCTCCTGATCCTTGTTGTGTGAAGGACCCATCAAAGTACATTTTCTAGGGATGTTCTGTTAGGTGCATGATAGATTCATCTGGAAATTCCATAAGTAATGGCTTATCATTAGTTAATGGCATCTCTACAAGTTGATCAACAATCACCTACCCTTTAATGGCTTTCCTGTCCACATACTCAATGTAGAATTCACTTAGAATTAAGACCCACTTAGCAAGTCTTCCTGTCAGCATTTATTTATTCAATAAGTACTTAAGCGGATCAATTTTAGCCATTAGTTTCACCTTGTGTGCTAACATATAGTGCCTCAGCTTTTGGGATGCAAACACCACTGCTAAGCATGCCTTCTCAATCATTGAATAGTTCAATTCATAAGTGACCAGTGTTCTACTGATGTAATATATGGCTCTTTCTTTCTTGGCCTCATCCTCTTGTGCACACAATACTCCTAGTGATGTATCTGTTGCTGATATGTAGAGAAACAAGGGTTTTCCATAAATTGGTGCCATTAGGATTGGAGGATTCATTAGATAATTCTTGACTTGGGTAAAATTCTCCTCACACTACACATCCCAAGTAAATGTGGTTCCTTTCCTCATCAACTTTTTGAAAGGTTGTGCCTTATCAACTAACTGAGATATGAAGCTTCTTATGGATTGTATCTTGCCTTGTAAGATTCTCATTTGACTAATGTTCTTTGGTGGTTTCATTTCTAAAATAGCTTTCACCTTTGCTTGATCCACTTCAATTCCCTTAGCTAAAACTATGAAACCTAAGAGTTTTCCAGATGACACGCCAAATGCACACTTCTTAGGATTAAGTCTTAATTGGAATTGCTTCATCTTGTCAAATATTCTCCTTAGATCCTCTGTATGTGTAGTCCTTATTCTTGATTTCGCCAAAGTGTCATCAACATAGTCTTCCATGTTCTTGTGCATCATATTGTGGTCATTGCCCTTTGATATGTGGCACCTGTGTTTTTGAGACCAAATGGCATCACATTCCAACAGTAGGTTCCCCATGCACAGGTGAATGCTATTTTCTCTTGGTCTTCAAGAGCGATTTTGATCTGGTTATATCCTAAAAATCCGTCCATTAGGGAATACATCTCATAACCTGTTGTTAAGTCCACAATCATGTCTATGTTTGGAAGTGGAAAATCATCTTTTGGACAAGCCTTGTTAAGATCCCTAAAATCTATGCACACTCTTATTGATTTATTTGCCTTAGAAATAGGAACTATATTGGAGATCCACTTCGCATAATCAATTTCTCTAATGAATCCTACTTTCAATAGTTTTTCCAGTTCTTCTTTCACTAGCAATGCCACATGTGGATTCATTTTTCTAAGTTTTTGCTTGACAAGTTTTACATCTGGTGAAATAGACAAATGGTGCATAATAAAATCTATATCCAATCTAGGCATATCTGAGTAAGACCAAGCAAAGTTGATCTTCTTTGCTTTGAAGAAATCAATGAATTGGATTTTCTCATCTTCTGTCAATGATTGAGCTATGTGGACTAACTAAGGAGCTTCTGTTGTTCCCAAATTAATGGGTTGTGTCGGTTCAATAAAAAATGAGGACCTTTCTTGGAAATGATCTGGGAGGATATCAAGCATCCCATCCTTTGGTGCCTCAAGGAGGTTTTCACCATTGGATACATCCTTTTATTTTTCTCTTTTAGGGTCTGATACTGCCACTAGGTGGTTTTCACCATCAGACCTCTTGTTCTTTTTCTTTTTCTTTTTAAAACTGAGAAACTTGATATCCTCCTCAGTCATGATTTAGCTCATTACACTGGTGGAATAATGGAATGGTTCATAAGCATTAAGATAATAGGCTATGGAATAGTCATTATCAAAGGATAAAAAGCTTGTGTTTGTAGGTTCATCCTAGTCTATCAAGTCAGGGTATTTCAAAGGCAAAGATTCAATAGGTTCAAGAGACATCACCATATTGTTATCACCATTCATAACTTGCAAAACATCATCTATTAAGTTTGCTTCTAGATAAGTGTTAGGATTATTAGAGTCAGATTCGTTATTATTAGAGTTCATGTTGATGTTATGCAGATCTAACTCTAGTGATCTAACATTAGAACTTTCTCCTTCTTCAATCAAGACCCTAGGAGAAAACTTGTGTATCACATCTATTTCTATGTCCATGGTTGCATCAAAGAGGACATCCCATTCATACTCATGTGAATCCACCTGACTATAACTTGAGACTCCCAAAAAGTGGGCAATAGTCATATGCACCTCATTTTATTTATTAGCATGGTTCTCTTCTTCTTGCAATGGTTCTTGTGGATTCATTGCTTCAAGCTCTTCATCAAAATGTGGTGTATCAAAGATAAGAGGTTCTTGTTCTTGTTCTTCATTAGGTTCATCTGTTTGTTCTCTTTCTAATCCTTGTTCAAGACTTGTGCCAAGGAATGTAACATCTGGGTCCCTTGTAAGAGTAACAATCTTTCATAAGGAATGGGATGTCCTTCCACTTCTTATTCATCATCAAAATCTCCTGATCTATCAAATACATGAATTTTTTATGCTGTGTGATGAAATCTAGCCTCTCTGAAGCCTAGTCCAGTCTTATCCTTAGGATTTCTGAAATCCATGTGCAAGGGTTCCACTAGTCCGTTGTTGTTTTGTCCCAATGGTCCTTTTCCTTTTTACGCCATTCATTTCATAAGATCATATCCTTGCCCATATTTTCTTGAGGAAATTTTAACATGTTTAACATTCCCGTCTTCTTTGGGTTCTTTATAAAGCCATTGCAAAACAACTTTTTCCTCATTCTCTTCCTCTAGGGATAATTTTGCTTTCACCATTCCAGTTCCTTCATGTATAGTCAAAGTGTTTCCATTAGAAGGTGTAAATGTAGATGAGGGCATTCCTTGTGTCCTAGGAGATATAGGAAGATCTGTCAAAGATGCTGCAGGATCTATTTTGTACTCTCCCATGTTTGTTTCTTGGATATTGATCTTCTTAGCAAAGCTCCTCAAGACCATTTCTTTAGATGTCTCTACCTTGGTGGACCCTTCTTTGTTATGAGGAATCATGCTTTTAGTTTGTTTGAGGTTATTACAAGTATATGTGGTATCTGTTGGAATAGTCACCTCCACTCCATTATGAGGAAACTTTAGGCATTGATGATATGTGGAAGGCACTGCTTGCATTGAATGTATCCATGGTCTCCCAAGAAGAATGTTGTAAGCAAGGGGTAAATCAAGAACTTGACAAAGGACATCTTGCGCTACAGGCCCTACTCTGATGGGTAAGACAAGCAATCCTTTAGATGATCTCTCTTCCTCATCATATGCCTTGATTGTTATCTTTCTCCTAGGATCAATTGTGTGCTTTGAGAAACCCAGTTGTTTTATTAAATTATAAGTACAAATGTTCAAACTAGAACCTCCATCTATCAAGACACACTTGACTTAGCGTTTATGAATAAGAACCTCTAAATGAAGGGGCTGATTATGTGGTTGGTTTGATGATTTATCATCCTCTTCTGGAAAAGATAGGTAATGTGGGGAACTCATGTGACCAACCATGGCCTGGAATCTATCCACATCTAAGTCTTTTGGTACATTGGTGCTCAATAGCACATGATCAAGAACCTCCCTATGACTAGGGGAGATTTTCAACAACTCTAGAATAGATATCTGTGTGGGTGTCTTTTGCAATTGTTCCACAAGATTGAACTTTGGAGAGGGCACCACTTGTTTAGATGTTGTTTTTGTAGGTGGAGTGTTAGATGCTAAGACTCCTTTAAGAGTAAGCTTTACTTGGCTTCATGTTACAACATTTGAAAATTCAAATTTATTTTTCACTCCTTTGAGAGTAATCATGTTGACGGAATATTCACATGGTTCCATCATGTTGATTACACTGTCACTATCAGTGTTCATATAATTAATCTTATTTCTTTTAGGAGCTTCTCCTTTTTCATAGTTAGGTAGTGGATTTTGAAATGCTTTGTGATCATTGTTCATGTGGTGTCCATCTACCTTGACTTTACCTTGTTCAATAAGATCCTGAATAACATGTCTCAATTTCAAGCAATTATTAGTGGTGTGTCCTTTATTATGATTGTAATCGCAATATTCATTATCATTCCACCACTTGGGGTTTGTCTTCTGGATCCCAAGACTTGCTGGGATTATGAATTGTAATAATTTGGTTCTCCACAAGTGATTTTAAAACAACTTCCAAGGTGTCTCCCAATGGTGTGAATGTTCTCTTAGGCCGTGGTGCCCAAGGTTCTCTTCAAGGTTTGTTAAAAGTATTGTTTGTTGCTGGAGTCACAGTAGGATTCAGATCCTTCTTTGTTTGAAGACTTGTTGTTAGATTAAAAACATCTGGTTTGGGTTTTGGATTAGGAGTATCAACCAATCCATCATTAACCACATGCTTGTTCTTTTTTACATGTTTTTACTTGTCCTTAGTGGGATAGGACTTGTCCTTATGTTCCTTATTAATGGCAATGTCACCTTCCTTGATTAGAACTTCCTCTATCTTGAGAGCATTATCGATCATTTTGTCAAAGCTAGGTGGTCCTTGTAATTGAATTGGGAAATTCATTTCTGGAACCAAGTTGTTAATGAAGATATCCATCTTTTCATTTTTAGGTATTTCCCTAGCATATCACGCAAATATTTTTCTCCATATTTGTAGGAAACTCAAGGATGATTCTCCCATCTTCTATTTGGTATTGCATAAATCCAACATTGTGACTGTGTTGGATGTTGTAGGAGTAGTGTTGTATGAAGTTTTGCACTAATTCATGAAATGTTTTGATTCCAATAGGTAATTTGGAAAACCACTCTATATATTGTCCACCTAGGCTTTGCGGAAATAGCCTCAGGAGGTATGTTTGTTCATGCATGAACTCCATACTAGTTGTACAAAACTCCCTCACATGATCTTGAGGGTCAGAATCTCCCATGTATTTGTCATACTTTGGTATTGTAACATTTTTAGGAAATGGAATCATTGTGAGTCCCTTGTCAAAAGGGAAAGGACATATGTGCTCCAAAGAATATTGTTGTTTTGGTTTGTCCTTTGATTCCTTGAGTTCTTGAATTTATGCTTTCATGGAAAGGAATTGTCTATTTAGGATTGACATAGGACTAATATCTACCTTTTGTTTGAGTTGCTCCACATCATAGTCCTTGGGTAATTTCACACCTCGGGAACCAAGTTCTAAGAAGTATTTTTCTTCCAAGGCTCTTTCAAGAATTTTGTGAAATCGTTTGCTACTTAAAGCTCTATTGTATTCTTGTTCAGTAGGGTCTGCATCATCATTAATATCATCTTCATCATCATCATATTGGGCTTTTTGTTTTTGTCTCTCACATTTTGCTTGTTCATTTTGTGCATGGAATATTTCATCCCATCAGTATTCACCTTGACCATTCATGTTTATTGGTTTGGGTGTTGCTATATAAGTAGTACTAGGTGTAGCACCATACAAGGGATTGAGTCTTGAAGTTTCTCCTGTTTCCAATGTGAATATGGGTTCTCCTTCCGAGAACAGGTTTGTTTCAAAATTGTAAGTTTTGTGCCTGGTAACAACCATGAAATCTGGATTGAGTAACCAATGAGTTTCTTGTGTTTAAGAGTGGGTCTGATAGTTTGCAATGTTTGATTGTGAATCCAAGGATGCATGAGTGGGTTTGAAATGTCTTAATGGATCCAACGTCAAATGGGGGTTAGAATGCCCTGCTTATGAGTTGGGAACCAAAGTGCAAGTGGGTTTGAAAGTGAAAGTTTCAG
Organism: Chamaecyparis obtusa; assembly: GCA_027943335.1. NCBI lineage: Eukaryota > Viridiplantae > Streptophyta > Pinopsida > Cupressales > Cupressaceae > Chamaecyparis > Chamaecyparis obtusa. The sequence continues at coordinate 219,622 of BSBK01003838.1, forward strand.
CATCAAAGGGTGTCAAAGGTGCCCTGTTTATGAGCTAAGAACTTGTTTGTAACTGATTGGGTAAATTGAATCCACAATTGGACAATACAGTTTTGGACCATGCAAGATGACAAGACGTTCTCAAAAATGACTCTTTCTAGGTATTAGATGACTGTGTTTTGGCAATAGGAACCTACTAATTGGCCAAATGGGTATCTGGAAATGTGAAAATTTTATTTCTAGGATGTACAAAAATGCTCTCTGTCCCATATGCGATCCTAAACAGTGACTGATGAACAAATTGAAACCCCGTATGTGATGCAAGAAATATAGTATGCGATTCAAGAAATGGAATGTGCATCGGATGCGACTCAAGAAATGGTGTGACACCAAATGTAGCTCAAGTTTGAACAGATGCGATCCAGGATGCGGGGTGTGACTCTAGAATACCAGATGTGATCTTATGATAACTAGGAATTTTCAATTTCAATTTTTCTCAAAAAATGTGCCATGTTTGTCAGGTGTTTGTAAATGCTTGAAAATGCTGTGTGCTTGTTCATTTGGGGGAAATTAACTGAGTTTGTATTTAAGACACACCAAGCAATCATTTTTAGATCAAACACACCTAACCTTCCTTATACTAGGTAGAGATTGAAACCACTTGTTTACTGACTTAGGAACACACCCAAAGACTCCTCAAAATATGGTAGTCCAATAACACACAATGGATATTGGAGCCCATATTATCTGAGTAGTAATGTCAATGGGGGATCGATATGGTGAATGTCTTGGGGCAATTAATATTTGCCTCGCACAAGTGATAACAACCTTTCAGGGGTGATCCAAGTGGCATCTAACATAGAGCTTTTAATGAAGGCATCTGTTCACAATTATCTCCCATAGTCCCACAAGCAGGTTGAGGCTGTTAACCCTATAGGAACCTAAAAGTGTGTAGTCTCGGGAAGCGAGATTAAAGCGGCTCCTCTCTACACAAAATCCAAGTCAGTCAATGGGATTGATCATCAATCTCCCAAGACAAGATAAATCATGTCTTCCAAGGCTTTAGCCTCAAGGAAGTGTCAAATTTTATAGTGGGGTGGAAGAGTCGACAAAAGACTTGTCCCCACTTGGGTCATTCTTGGGAGATTTTTTCCTCAACCGATAGGTCCTCTAAAGGTTTACAATAAAGTAAATAGATAAGAGATGGTAAGCTCTAGATTTATCATTCTCCATGAAGGAGAAGAGCATAATCTCCTAACTTATAGCACAAATCACAAACACATCGAGCATGTTTAAAGTTCAATTATCCCAATTTGATGCCAAATAGCAAACCAACATTTGAGTTTCTAGTTTTCCCTCAAGGGGAAAAGAGCATAATCCTCTAGTTGATTTGCAACTTGACCTCAAATTGTTTAAGATTCCTAAAAACAAGCATGAAGTTCTTTTGTCAATTTTACTTTAGAGGCAACCTACATGACAAGCATTAGTAGTCTTTTGTTTTTGGTCTTGGGCAAACGTCCTGCAAATAACCGTTAGGCTTTCAAAATCAATCAAAAACACCAAGTTCACCCATTAGCTTGTTAGTTGGTTAGAAAATCCAAAATCCAAAAATAATGCTTCAAGGAAAATTAATTATGCAAATCGTTAGCATTCATTTCTCAACTTAACCCTAAAATATAAGCCAATTTTTGGGTTTCTGATATTCTCTCAAGGAGAAAAGAGCATAATCCTCTAACTAGTTTACAAAGTGAAATCAAATTTCCATTAAGTGCTCAAAAACAAAAGTATAATGTTCATTTTACCCTTAAAGAAAATAAAAAACACAAGTTAGTATTTGAATTTTCTATCTTTTCAACCTACAAAACCATAGTTAGGCTGCCAAAAACCAGAGATATTAATAATGAAATTTGTTACGCGCCAGAAAACCTAATTATGCAATAAAAATCCGCAAATGCGATCCTAGATTTTCCCCCCAATTTCTAGAAACAATTCAATTTCCCACATGCGACCCAATTTCCCACATACGACCTGGATCACAGGATGCGATCCTGAATTTTAAATAGATGCAATCTTGTTACCAAATATGATCCGTGAATTCGAGATGTGATCCAAGAAATACTGTATGCGACTGATCTTCCCGGATGTGATCCTCTGACAGAAAATTGTACAATAATAGTTAGTTAGAAACGCTTGTAAAATGAAAAATCTAGGGCTTGGCCCCATGGTAGGTGCCAGAAATGTGTGTGTGAGTTTGTGGCCTGCAACACAACACTTCAATAGGATAATAACATCACTTGTTAGAGAAAAATAAGGATTTAATTGAAAAAGCTAACAAGTAAAAACATCCTATTACTCTCTAATTAATGTGAGTATGAAATAAGGGTTAGTTTGCTCTCATATTTGACCCTTAAAATAGTGACAATCTATACTAAAATGAGAGATTCAAGAGTACATGTATGAAACTAAAATGAAATATGAAATCCTAATTCTTTCCATTTTAACCCAATTTGAAGTGTTTGCTAATTAAACAAATCTTGAAAAATATGGAAACAACTATCAAATTAAGCATTAGTGGGTAGATCCTCCAAGCATGAGAGTTCAATAATCATGGATTATGAAGCCTCAAATTCATAAGCAAGCATATCAAAAGTCTAAGTATTAGGAAGAATTTAGCAACATTGAGAAGAAGAAAGAAGCCTTTGAAAAATCTATTTTATAGAAGATTGAAGGGGTTCAACGGCTGAGATGCATCTGCGAGGAGTGGTTGAGATGCATCTTGGCTTGATCCTTGATCCATGTGCAAGCCTCCTAATCATGAAAGTGTTTTTGTTGTGTTTGTTTGATTTAGGAGGTATTTATACATTTATTTTAATTAATAACTCTAGCCTTTGCATTTGATGGGATTGGGTTAATTAAATAGGCCTAGAGTTAATAGCTTTTATTTTTCTTGAAACCTTAGTAATTAATGCTTGATTTAGGATTTGATGGAGTTTATTGAATTTTTAGGGGATTTATGATAATAATCAAAGATCAAATTAACATAATTAAGGTTACATACCAAATTAAGGGCAAATAGGGCCTTAGGTTTTATTAGCCTAGTTTTAGGTGATTTCACATAGGTCATACACATAGAGAAAGGTGGTTAGATGAGAAATTCAAGTTGTATAAAGACACTTTTCCACTCAGTACTACTATCTCATTCATTGATTTTACTGAGAATTATACACCAAAACCTTAAAATGAAGTACAACCTATGTATTACCACTCTACACAAGTTACAATTTTTGTATAAATAGAATTCATGCATGCACATGATAGCATAGAGGAGGACATAAATGTTATAAGAGAGTATCACTTCTATATCAGTGATAATTGTACTCATTCATCAAATTTTGTTCAAGGATGCTTTACAATTTTCTATGATAGTTTAAGGGAAAGAGATATAAGATACTGCAACCAACACATAATATGGTCAGACAATTGCACCTCATAATTCAAGAATGCAAGGATGTTCTACTAGTTGACTCAGATGCATGTGACAAGTGGTGTGCAATATTTTTGGAATTTCATTAAGGTAGGGCATAGAAAGGGAGAGCATGATCATGTGGGAACATGTGTAAAAAGAGCTCTTGCCAGAGGAATTTAATTACGAAGGTGACACAATGTTAATAGATGTAGAAATAATCCTGCAATGCTGTAACTCTACGATGGGACTAGGTATTGCATGTAAGTCTATGTTTTTTAGATTTTTTGGTTGATACACGAATCTAATATTGAAAACTATCTAGGTTGTCGTACCCTTACAAGATCAAGTAACATGCATTTATTTAGAAATTCAAATGCAACACCATTATCTATTTATACTAGACAAATTGCATGCTTTTTCTCTTCGTGTATGCATTTTATGTGGGACAAATGTGAATCAAAAGAGTGGGTTGACTAATGATCTTGTAGACCTTTTCTATCCCTTGATACATATCAATGTCCTAGAGCACTACAATTGAACCAGAGTGAAGCATCAGTGGATTTTGACCATGTATATGATCTAGTTGAACTAGGTAATTTGTTGATGTATTACTTAGCGAAAACCAATTTTAAACTCATTTTATTACACTTTACCTTAATTTTGGTATTAACTCATCCTTCTATAAAATAGAGGTCATGTATATGCAATTATTGCAGATGAGAACAATGAGGAAGGAACATATTACTTTTTGTGTTGTTGTATTGAGGCCAAAAAGAAATTGACAACTATAGTCATTGATGGAGAGGGTATTGAGTACCCAATAGGATCCATTGTTGTGACAAGGACATGAATTAGAAGGTATTGTTTTTTTTTTTTTGTATTGAGACCTCTTAAACTCATTTTATTACACTTTACAATGATTTTGGTATTAACTTATTCTTCTATAAAATGCATGTACCCTATCAAAAATTATAATGCTTGGTTATTTGAGTACTTTGAGACACACAGACATATTATTCATTACTCTAACCTTGTTGTTACAAAAAATATCCAATTGATTAAGTATCTTGGTAAACCTATGAACAAGAATTTATGGAAAGTTTGTGAATCTAGCCACAAGGAAATGCTTGACACAATAAGTGTTAGAGCTAATCTAGAAGGTTAACTTAATTTATTTTGGGCCATCAAGAAGAATGATTCTATAAATGAAAATTTTGTATATATCTTTTTCAAAATGTTGTAAATTCTCTTTTTTGTTCATATAAATGGCCATGAGGTTCTCTATGTGCATATTTGGAGGTCAAATTTTATATATAAAAATGATAATAAGCTATAATTTGCATATTTAGATGCCAATTTTTTTTTATATATAAATGATAATGAGCTGAGTGTTCTGGCATTCGAAGAGGAAAAGTAAGACCATGCATAGGATAAACCCACCCAACCAGATGTGATCGATGTGTTGGATCATGCCCACGATGAACATAACATGATATGGGCTACTTGGCAACTTTTCTCTAAGTGCAACTGACATTTTTTGCACCAATAGAAAAATTGCTGCCTTGTAAAAATGACTCCAAGTCTTCAAAAAATGAGATAGGTTATTGAAGGGGGCATAACATGACCCTATAGGCTCAAAGGGATTGTGTGGCATGTGCCACAATTTGTAAGAAACAGTTCCTCAAAGTTTGGTGGTTTCTTGCACTTAGGGTACATAAGGGACATCACCAGAAGGATATGACGTTGAGCATTTCAATGTGCTGAGAGACAAAGTGGGACCATGCCAAGGGTAAATCCCAACCAAATATGATCAAAGTGTTGGTCTGTACCCACAAAAAACAAAATGTGATATGGGCTACTTGGTGACTTATCACTAAGTGCATCTAACATTTTTTGCACCAACAGAAAAATTGCTGCCCCACAGAAAGGACTTTGAGTCTTCAAAAATTAAGATAGGCTATTGTAGGGGTGCCTAACATGACCCTATAGGTTCAAAAAAAATCATGTGTAGGTTCCACAGTTTACAAGAAATAGTCCCTTGAAGTTTGACAACTTTTTGCACTTAGAGTACACAAGGGACATCACTAGTAGGGTATGTCGCTGAGCATTATGGCATGCCGAGAGTCAAAGTGGGACCATGCATAGGTTGAAAATGCCTGAACATACATGATCAAGATGTTGGTTCATGCCCATGATGAATAGACCATGATATGAGTTGTTGGCGACTTTTCACTAAGTTCATCTAACACTTTTTGCACCAACAAAAAAATTGTTGCCCTGCAAAAATGACTCTAAGCCTTCAAAAATTGAGATAGGTTATTGTAGGGGGGCCTAAAAAAACCCTATAGGTTTAAATAGATTGTGTGTAGGTGCGACAGTTTAGAAGAAATAGTTCCTCAAATTTTGACAATTTTTTGCACTTAAGGTACACAAGGGACATCATCGGTAGGGTATGCTGCAGAGCGTTCTGGCGTGCCAAGAGGAAAAGTGGGGAAATTAATAGGTTAAAATTTCCCAACTAGACATGATTGAGGTGTTGATTCATGCCATTATGAACAAAATGCGATATCGGCTACTTGGCAACTTTTCACTAAGTGCATTTGACACTTTTTGCACCAATATAAAAATTGTTGCCCTGCAAAACTGACTCTGAGTCTTCAAAAAATGAGATAGGATATTTTAGGGGGGCCTAACATGACCCTATAGGTTCAAATAGATTGTGTGTAGGTGTCCTGTTTACAAGAAATAGTTCCTCAAAGTTTGATAGTTTTGGCACTTAGGGTACACAAAGGACATCATTTGTAGGGTATGCCGCTAAGTGTTTTGGCGTTATGAGAGGAAAAGTGGGACCATGCCTAGGTTAAACCTACCCAATTGGATGTGATCAAGGTGTTGGTTTGTACCCATGTTGAACAAAACATGATATGGTCTACTTGGCGACTTTTCACTAAGTGCATCTAACACTTTTTATACGAACATTAAAATTGTTGTCTTGCAAAAATGACTCCAAGTCTTTAAAAAATGAGATAGGTTATTTTAGGGGGTCCTAAAATGATGTTATAGGTTCAAACATATTGTGTGTAGGTACCCTGGTTTGTGAGAAATACTCCCTTGAAGTTTGACAATTTTTTACACTTAGGGTACACAAGGCACATCACTGATAGGGTATCCCACTAAGTGTTTTGGCATGTCCAGAGGAAAAATGGGACCATGCCTAGGGTAAACCTTCCTAACTAGATGTAATTGAGGTGTCAATTCAGGCCCATGACAAATAGAACGTGATATGGCTTCCTTCACAATGAGGGTTTGTTCCTAGTAGCCCTCAAAACTGAATTTTTGGTTCATAACTCCTAACATGTTTACCTTTCATAAAAAAAATAAACCTTTTTAGGTTACCATTTGGGAGACACCTAACATATGTCAAACTTGACATGTCATGTTTTGCAACAAATTTCTCAAAAAGTGTTGGTTTCAGGTATTTAAGGGTCATTTAGGCCTATTTTACAAAGCGCCTACCCTTTAAACACTCTCCGAAACCCAAAAAATTACTCCAATATCCTAGAAAGGGTTCAAATAGACAAAATGACAATTTTTATGTGTTGAAACATGTCATGTGGTAACTAAAGATGTAGATATATGAAATTGATTATTTCCAATGTGTGTTCCAACAATAAAATTTGGTGGCGTTGATATCAGTTGTGTCTAAATTTCATTCATTCATAAGCACAAAATGACTCCAACAATAAATATTTTGCATTATATTATATTAAATAATCATTTAAAAGTATACACCATATGAGTTGCATAGAATGAACAAATTGGATCACATTTAAATTATAAATATGTACGTTTCAAAGTATCAAGATATACATACAATGAACAAGTTGGATCATATTTCAATTGCAAATAACCGAGTTTTGAAGTACAAAGATATGCACACAATGAACGAATTGGATAAAATATCAACTTTCATATATATCAAAATGAACAATAATTGTGTACATATAAAAAAATGGCATAAATGCCAAGTCAATAATAGAGTTACAAAAATGTGGCATGTGGCATGTCAAGGTTGATATATACAATACAAATGTTGAATATATAAATAAATTGATCTTTCAATGACCATAGCTAGATCAATATGTCTTTATCAATATCTATGACTATGGTGGATCATCAAAATTGACCTTTAAAGTAGTATGTGGATGCACAAGAACAATTCAAATGCTGAATCAAATATCTTTTCTCAAAATAACATTAAAATAACTAAAATACTGGACTATAATTTGTTTGTAGTTGAATTGTTGATTACCTCATGTCTTTCTTCTACGTTTGGGCTGTGTACTAAAGATAATGGGATCCTTCTTGGGAAATCATGACTCCTAACAAAATGGAATGGTAAAGGATCCATGGGAGGTCGTGAAGGGGGAAATATTAGGTAAAATGAAATTGATACAAGTTAATAACATATATGTCAAGAAACACTAAAAAACTAAAAATGCATGTACTAAAAAAAAAACCATACCAGAGCCTTAGATAGATCTCTTATATGAGTAGGAGGAATAGTCACTAATGAAGTAGCCATGATCATTTCTTGTATGGTAAATGATAAGAGATGTTAGAGTCATAGAGGAGGGAATTAGGGCTTTTAAACAAGCAAAAATACAATCCAATAGGAGTTGACAAGAGGGTTTCAACTAAGAAGACAAATATATCTCTTCCCTCTATTGTGTTGAACCCCGTCTTTGACAATTGGGACTCCTAACAAAATGGAATGGTAGATAATTTGTGGGAAGTCATGAAGGGGGCTATAATAGGTATAAAGCAATTAATACAAGTCAATAACCCAAATTTATTGGCAAACACTAAAAAAATAAAAAATGCATACATACTTATATATATAAATGTGCATGTTTAACATATATAGAAAAAATGCATATTAGAGCCTCATATGGTTCTCCAGCACTCTTAGGAGGCATCATCATTGATGATGCAACTATGACCATTTCCTATATGAAAAATGATAACAAATGTTATAGTCATAGGGGAAGACACTACTACATTTGGGGCTAAATTTTGACAAACACTTCTGACTGGTAATTTTTTATTAGGAATTTGGCTTTTTTTTTTATAATAGGCTCTGATGGTGTCGGTATTCCAATGGGTTTTAAATTGACCATCAGAATTCTGACAATTTTTGGGGTATAGATGAAAAAAAAAGTGAAATGCCCGAAATCATTTTTATTTTAATTGGAGAGAAAAGGAGCGGGAGAAAATGAGTGAAAGCTGAGTGCGAGAGAAGGTATGTGATTTCTTCATCTTTCAAGCCTCTAGAATCATATTTGACTACAAATTCAAATGCATTGCATTTTATTTGATCATGAATGCTCTCTGAAATGACCGCATTCTACTAGTGTCATGCCCTAGCCAATGCTTTATCTCTATTATTTTATGTTATTGGTGCTTGTGCTCAAGGGTATCAATTCACTATTTTGAAATGTTTGGATTCATGTTTGTTGATATTACTGGAACATTTAATGATGCCATTGTATATTGCTGAGATGCTCATTGAAATGGCCACATTCTACTGGTGTCGTGTCCTAGCCCGTGCTTTAACTCCATTATTTGATGTTATTGGTTATCAATTTTTTTTGAAATGTTGACTGTGGTTATCAAATGGACAGCCTGTGAGCTTATAGCTAGGCACCATTTGTATTGATAGCTTAGGGCATCAAATGTATTGTATCATTGATAGTTGAGACTTTGTTAAAAGGAAATAGGACAAATAATGATTTTGATTTATTTTCTCTATTTTGATCCCTAAGTGGCTTACAACCCTAGAGAAGTATATACAGATTTATGGATGCAGTTGTAGGATACATAGCAGTCAATAATTCACAAGAAATCCATGCATCCAATTTGAATAGAAATTAATACAAAGAAATAGGGTCCTCCAATGGCCCAATCATCCAGACCTTGACTGTCCCCTCAACCAGTGACCCTTCAAAACTAGGTTATCATGCAATCAGTGAGTGATCCTTCATTCTCCTAGTCTGACCTACATCCAAACATATTGGAAATACACAATACAATGATAACAAGTTTTTCACAATCCCCCTTCCCTTAAGGAACACTATCAACCATCCCTATATAGATCTCTACTATCACTCCATCCTGTGATGACCATAGTGATGAGTAAAAGTCTACCACTTCCTTTTTTATTGCATCTAATTCCACAACTTGCTAACCAACTTCATTCTTTATTGAAGCTATTCTTTTAATTAATGGTCTTTCCTTGACCAAACTCTAGAAAAATATTGCATTGCAGTCCTCATCTTTCAACCAATTCTCTCTAGATTTTTTGCATCAATATATTTCTTCTTTGGCTAGAATTTCCTCATAATGTTGTTACAAGTCCTTTTCAGTTAAGAAATCAATTTTATCCATACCTTCCTGAATCACCTTATTTTTTAAAACCTCTAGCTGCTTGTCCAATGTTTTTTTCCACAAATATATCCTTGAAATGAATTTGGTTCCAACACTTCCGCTTATTCTTTATATACTATAATTTTTTGAACACATGAAACCCCATTCTCTTTCTAGAAAAAATGGTACAATCTCTCTGTGATGTGTGAGAATCCATGTCTCCTATTCATCCATGCAAACACCCCATTCTTGGTTTTAACTTCCCACAATCCACTTTTGGTGACAAATATCTGAAAATCAAATTGGATCCTGCTCATAGTCCACTTGCTCTCTTTCTTATCAGCCATATCCAATGTTTCATTGAAGTCATGACCAAGAATGAAGGTCACCTTACCCATACCATTCATGGATTCTGTCATGTCCCTTCTCAGAAGTAAGATTTAATAATAAATAAAATTAAACTATAAAAATAAATAAGTAAATAATAATAAATCATAATATAATATTAAGAGTTTCAATTTTGAGACGTCTTTAAAGAAATAAAATTACAGTAGATTTGTAGAGCAAGATGATAGAAGGATTACTAGCATGAAGAAACAATACAATATAATTCTTATCATTGTCATGAAGAATAAAGTTTACTTAGACCAAATATGTTTATCAACAAAGAATAATAATTAATTATTAACTTCATCCAAGTAAGTCACGACATTGAGGAAGGATGATTAGTTGACACTGATCATTTATGTGACAGTAATGAAATAGTCTTTATTGTTGACCAATCGACTAAACCAATATAAATATACAACGTTTATCATGCATGGTGAAATACAATAGGAACATCAATGAACTTAGAAAACATTACCGATTAATATTAATAGTAATGATCAATACCAGTGGTTTGGTAAGAAGTAGACAAGTATGGATTAATGCTCAATATCGAGTGTTAATAGTGATTAATATTGTTGAGCATCGATAATGACAACAATTAATAACATAAGGTAGTAAATTAATCAGTATCATTTGTATAAACTAATCTGGCTATGTTATGAATAGGAATGAAGTTGAACAAACACGTCTCTCCAATTACAGCCATTCTCACCACACAAGATATAAATTGGAAACCAATCTCATTCTATTGGGGGATAATATATGGAGGAAGAATCGATTTGAGAGAATCTGAGAAATGATTATTTAATAATTTATTCATGAGAGGAGATTGGATAATATAACTTAAGCAAGACATTTATTAGTACATGGGAGGTTGTTGGAATCAACACAAATAGTTGGAACCCATATCAAGGGCGTTTCAAACTAAATTTCTATTCAATAATAAATTGAATTGCAAAAGCCATCGTGTGAGCATGAAGTTATATATATACATATGGCTATAAATAATAATATATAGTGAAATATATGTAATAAACTTATATTCAGTGTTAATAATTAGAATTGCATATATTATATATCTGAATCATATATGAATAGTATATAATTGGATTATGAAAAAAAAGAGAAAAGATACAATATAATTATAACTCTTCAAGGAAGAGATAATAAAGGAAATGAATTATTACAATGCTGGTAAGCATTGTGTGATAGCAAATTATGATGTAATGTATCTCTGAGTTAAATACTGATTCACATGCTATTATATTGAATCTTATTAAAAATAGGGAACTATTATAGATCATATAAATAAATAAATAAATTTATTTTATAATAATATTGAAATAGAAATTATATATATTTGATAATAATATTGAAATAAGAATTATTCATATATTTATTTCAAATGTGAATATACAATACATATTAAAATAGATGAGATCATAATCAAAAATTCATAATGGTAGAACAACAATAATTAAATGGGATATATGAATTAAACATTTATAATTGTATACATGCTCTGATTTGTCACTTGTCGGATTGGAAGGAAAGAAGACAAGGATGTCTTCAAGGAGAGCTTGTGTAAATCCCGCCAATAGCTTCTATCCCAAAGTAGGGTGGGGGTCAATGTCACAATAGTTTGGGCTTGGACCTATAAACCTTGAGGGAGCCTATTGGGAATGGTATCTAAGCGCCTCAGTCACATCCTAAAGTCTTCCTATCCAATTCAATAGGGTAATAAGTTGGACATGGGACCCTCAATATAGTCATAAGAGGAAATATAAATTCTATTTAAATTATCACTTCATTTAATTAAGTTGAAATACTAAATAGATCTATATGAATTACAACTATGATAACTAGAAATGAGAGATCCAAGGTTACAAACTAACAAGGGTCATTACAGATTTTGAAATGTTTTGATTACGTAAAAATAGGTTTTGAAAGGACTTGAAACCTTTTACATCAGGAATATAAGATAGACATTAAAGTTCAAACAGAAATAGTGCAGCAGCACCAAAAAGAGACACACAATAGAGAAAGTACATTAACAAAAAAAATAGAGAAGACAGGACACCAAAAAGATAGCAAGACAACAACCAACTGTCTAAACACATTTCATAAGATCGACCACTTGTTCAGCCAGCATCTACATGTTAGCAGAGGACACTTTGAGCTCCTCAATGTCTTTGTTCTTGTTGTCATCCAGCTTCTTGAACCTTGGTCTTGTTCTCTTGTTGGGACCATGATCCTCCTCAACCTCAATGATCACCTACTCCCCTTTCCCCTGGTCCATTTTGTCCACCAGAATCTTGACATGTTCAACCGATGCCTTCAAAATTGCAAATCTCTGCTCTGCAATATTACCAACCATTTTCTCCAGCTTCTCGACTCTATTTTCCATAATTTTGATTCTCTTTTTCATCCCCTCTCCATCTTCAATTTTCTCCTCCATAGCAATGATTTAATCATTAAAGGTAGAAAGCCCCTCAGTGCTGGCAACTGTTTCCATCAACTCATCAATGCTTTGACCTATAATCTTCTCCCCCAGCTTCATCCTTCAAAGAACCCTAGTCTCCTTTTTAAGCTGATGGATATGAGCTTTCATGGCGGAGATGTCACTTTTCATGTTGCTTAAGTTAACAAGGAATGCAAGACACCCTAGATTTTCAAAGTCCTTGTTCGCTCCCACTGTCTCCTCCTTTGGGCTCTCCACCTTATCCTTCTCAATGTTGACCATGTCCTTCTCCTAGACATCCTTCTCAATATTGGTGACATCATGCGCAACATCCTGCAAAATATTATCATCAACTAGAACATTTTGGTCCAAACCCACAATTTCCTCCACAATAGGGTCATTCTCCACTCACTCTTCTTGTTTATCCTAACTATCCTCCTAAGAAGAGGAGCCCTCATCATAGGTGATGATGACCCTCTTAACCCTTTTCTTGCTTCCATTTTATCTCTGGTATGCTTCCCTGTGGGTTCCATTTTATTTTTCCCCTTCTTCTTCACACTGTCCTCCTTACTCTCATCTTCCTCCAAATCCATATCAGTGACCGAATCCTCCACTTTGATCTTTTTTATTATTTATTTTAGGTACAAACTCCTGATACTCCTGAAATGTTGTTCCAAACTCCTGAAAAGTTTTTTGTTGCTTCTTGTTCTAGTTTAGTTTCTATTAAACATACTACATTAGGTTTTGTCTCAAAATACTTTTTGATTAAACATATCTAGTTAGGGGCATTGCAACCCCTAAAATTCCATGTTATGAGCTTCATTTCTTTCCAAGAGAGAACAAGTCTCTCCCAGATCTTAACTTTCTCTGGTATTTTCTATTCTCCCTCTTGTCCTCTTTCCTTCCGTATTTATCTTTTTGGACTTAGATTTATTTTTCTTGATTGTTCTATTTTCCAAAATTCCTTCCCCATCTCTCAAGACAAATTCATCTTATGCCTCTCCCTAATTAAGACCCCCCCCATCCTCAACATGGTCTTCATCACCCATAGTCTTGATTTCATGGATAGGGGACATGTAAATATCTTAAAATACTTCTTCTACCACAATGTCACCCTTAAAATTATGGTCCTCCTGCTCCATCTTCTTGATCTTCTTGGATAAAGTGGATGAATCATCCTCATTCTCTAGTCTTTCATCCCTCTCTTCCACACTCACTTATATTACTAATATATCTATTCCTTTTTTAACTTAAGCTTGTGGAGTAAATGTGTTCACAATCGAGTCTATTGTATTATGCTCTATTTCCTATATGATATTTCTAGAATCTCCACTATCCCTATCCTTACCAACAATTATTAAACATACTTTATCTGATATGATAATAACATGCTAAACTGAACCAATGGCATGTTCTTCGTGAGGTACAAGGAAGATTTGGCTATCAAATCTTCCTTCATGAAACTTGAGCACGAGAGAAGGTATGTGATTTCTTCATCTTTGATTGGTATCTTTGACAGGCAATGTCTTTTGAGCCTCTAGCATCATACTCGACTACAACTTTCAAATGCATTGCTTTTTATTTGATCATGAATGCTCACTAAAATGATCACATTCTACTAGTGTCATGCCCTAGCTCGTGCTTTATCCTCTCAACTTCCCCAACCACTCCTAATCAGTTAGAGGGATTAGTTGAGTGTTTAGACACTAAAACTTCTCATGCAACTCCCAAAATTTCACATACAAAATAAAATTAAATCCATTTATGAATTAAATCCAGTATGCCAAAGGACTAGTCCCAAGAATTCTTAAACATACTTTATATGATATGATGACTTGTTAATAAAGGTCTAAGATGCAATGTTCATGCCAGTAATATCAACAAATGTGAATCCAAACATTTCAAAATAGTGAATCGATATCCTTGAGCACAAGCATTTTATTTGATCATGAATGCTCACTGAAATGACCACATTCTGGCACGACCATTGTATATTGGACCTTTATTAACAATTCATCATATCAGATAAAGTATGTTTAAGAATTGTTGGGACTAGTCCTTTGGCATACTGGATTTAATTCATAAATGGATTTAATTTTATTTTGTATGTGAAATTTTGGGAGTTGCATGAGAAGTTTTAGTGTCTAAAAACTCAACTAATCCCTTTAACCGATTAGGAGTGGTTGGGGAAGTTGAGAGGAAAGTTTTCAAACATTAATATTCACTTATTGAATGCTTTGGAGACTATTGGTTTTACTGTCCATGCATTACCAGTGACTAAGATTCATTAAAGGATACAAAACCCTTCATTTTGGGTTATTGTGTGTGGATTCAAATGTAGGTTTGATTTGGTTAATGTTTAGAAGGGATCAATAAAGTATTTAAAGACAATCTTACATGTTTGGAGAGGTTTGAGAGGCACTTATCATCATTGTACCTTCACAAACAACGGCATAGACTAGTTTTACTAAGTTTCTTTTCTCTATTTTGAGGTTCTCATTGCCAAAGTGGCCAAAGACTATGTTAGGCTGATAAAATATGGGGATTCTCTTTACCACTGCAAATCTTTGAAGGTTGCTGCACTTGTATGGATGTGTACCATTTTTAAGAGAATTGGACTGAGTTTGGCTTACCTCAAACATGTGAGGCAGCATATGGAAAGGTTTCTGTATATTGACCCAAATACCAGGACTATTTTGATCTGTGGGTACCCTAATGTTGGCAAGAGTTCTTTTATTAATTATGATGATTTGTATCATTCCCATCATGTCCCATTATTGCATCATGTGTACCCTCAAATATAGGATGTAAATAATTGTTCTCTTCTTGACCAAAGGCTGCCATATCTTGAGGTAGTGGAGTTATGTCACTATTATGAACTTAGAATTATGGTCATACCCTGGTGACAAATTTTAAACGGATACAAGCACCTTTTTTGTGCAATGGTCAGGCCCAACCTTTATATCTTGAATACCAATGCTAGATGCCTCTTCTTTACTGATTAATCCATGTGACAAATTTGCAGACTTGTGAGAATGAGGAAAGAAGCCTCTACTGTCCAAATTCAAAACTTGGGACTATTCTTTCCTTCCATCTTTAGATTCACCACACACCACTAAATTTAGATTTTCCTCATAGTATTATCAATTGAGAAGAGGATTTGGTGTGTCAAATGAATCCCTATCCATATCAACTTCATGTTCTTCACCAATTATTGATTCAAAATCAATCTTTGAGCAATCTGAATACTCATCAAACCTCTCTTGAATGTCCTCACTACAAGGCACATGTCGTCTTCATTGCATCTTCTTTTTATTTCATGTTTTAATCTTTAAGAACTTGATCAAGAACATAGGTTTTAATGAAATATCAATTTGATTTGCAAAGTTTTTGTTCGTTACAAATTTGAAAGGCTCTAATACTTACTAGGGTGGATGTGGATGTGCAACCTTATTCTTTTACTACTAAGTCTCTATTTGTTGGGCATACCGATTATAAGTACTTGACATATATCAAAAATGTTTCTAATTAAGGTTGGCGGAATGATTACACCTATCCTGAAAAAATACTGTCAAATCATTATGCTTTCAAATCAATTACCTATCGGCGTATCCCTTGCGAGGGAGAGAAGCCAAACACATAAAGAACATGCACATAAACACGGTAGCTGAAAAAATTAAATGGAATACACCAAGAAGTACCAAATTATGAATGCTCAATTGTTGTAATGGAAAAGCATCAGAACTGTCCATTTCTAGAACTTGATTTTTTAGTGTAAATGATTTTTCTATAGTCGTAATGATTTTTCTAGAACTTGATTTTCTAGTCTTAATGATTTTTCCATAGTCCTAATGATTTTTCTATAGTCTTAATGATTTTTCTTTCGTCCTAATGTTTTTTTCTCTTGATAAATTAGGCCTTGAATTTGAATTTTTGTTCACTATTTTATTTCAAATTGATATTTCATTCATTTTTCATATACACAAAGACTACACATGCTGATAAAAAAATGAACTATTTGATTATTCACTGTTCATGATTGTAAATGGTCAATATTTCTAATGGTACTCCTTGGTGTATTCCATTTAAAAATAATCATATTCCTATGACTATGATAAATGTCCCTCTGTGGGCCTATGAACTATGGGCTTAGTTCCATGTTTTCTTTCATTCTTGCATTTGAAATGTTAAATATGGGCTGCATACAGAGGTATTATGTGTATCGTTGTTGGTGATTATTTAATTACAATATTTTCTTTTTTATTTTTTTTCTTTGTTTTCTTGTTGTTTCTTTTCCATTTCTACAATATGGACATGTAATTTGCTTTGAGCAGTGTGCTTTATGTTGTGGGCTACAAGGCAGAGCCATTAGGCCTCTATGACAGTCTGAAGCTATTTAGCCTATTGATACCCTTGGTATTTTGGACCACCCCTTGGAGAACAGGAACACCATAGAGATGCTCAATATTATTACCTTGGCTCATTTGAAGGTAGTTTTTTTGTTTTTCCTTGATGTATCGGGGTCCTGTGGTTATAGTATTGTGCAATAGGTAGCTCTGTTTCATAGCATAAAACTTCTATTTGCCAATAAGCCTCTTATTGTAGTTTGTAATAAGATTGATTTGCAACCACTAGAGACTACTATACAAGCTTGAAGAAGCGCTATATTTTGGCAAATGAAGAGTGGAAAGAAGATGATATTTCTGAGATCATGGATGAACATAATGTTGCAGACTTTATTGATCTAGATGTCTTGCAGAGGCTTGAAGAAATGGAGAGGGAAGAAGGGCTTAGGATGGCAGCTGAGGGTGATGAGGACGATGAGATGGGGGAAGTGGAGTTGAATCCTGATGAAAAGGAAGCTCTAGCTGCAATTAGGAAGAAGAAGAAGATTCTTATCGTTAAACACAAATTGAAGAACAGTACTACAGAGAGCACACCTCTCGTACCTGCAAGGAAGTTGGACAAGAACAAGGAATATGGCTTAAACATAATGGGAAGACATATTTCTAGCCTGGGCTTGGATCCTTCGACAATTAGCTTGATAATAAATTATGAAGTAGATGAGAGCTAAGCAATTAGCTTCCAAGAAAAATCTTGTAAATGAATTGTGTGTACCCCAATTCCTGTGCCCTCTGCACGTACCCAAGGATATATTTGAAACAACAAGGGTGAGGCTTAAAGAAGTTAATTTTACATCACTAGACAGATCTTTAAGCCTTACCCTTTTTGTTTCAAATATATCCCTTGGGTACATAGAGAGGCCACAAGAATTGGGGTATGCATAGTTCATTTATGAGATTTTTTTTGGGAAGCTAATTGCTCATCTATCATCTACTTCATTGTTATGAAGCTAATTATCATCGGATCCAGATCCAAGCTAGAAATATGTCTTCCCAAACACATAAAAAACATGCACATAAACATGACAGCTGAGAAACATAAATGTAGGGATCATGGTCACAATTTTTTGGAGACAACATAATTGAGTTGTATACCCGAATGATGCAAAGAAACTACTACTCCTCTGGTTCTAGAAGAGTAGTGGTTGCTTTGCATTGTTTGGGTATACCACTCAATTATGTTATCTCCAAAAACTTTTGACCATGATGCCTACATTTATGTTTCTCAGCTGTTGTGTCCCAGGACCCCTTATGACCCTTTACAACCCTTTACGATCCATAAGAATACACATCTTAGAGGTCTTAAAATGTCATAAAGGTTCATAAGAGGCTCCTAGGAGGGGCCAAATGAGCCTTCATGTGGTTGGCCCTATTAAGTAGAGAATGTTAAACTATTCTCAAAACAAATAGAAGCTCAATAATTTAAGGTCTTAGTCCAGGTAGATGGCAAAAAATGACGGGAATCAATGATGGAGAGTTTTTAGATATTGAGAAGACGTATATGCAGTGGAGGCCAGAAGGGATTTTTGTGGAGATTTGCTAGATGTGGAAATTTTCTAGAGAGGGTTTCTAGATTGAGTACAAGTGTAGAGATGATGATTTAGTACTACATCTATAAATCCTTCACAAATATCCTTTTCTTGGCCTCCACTCATACCTCTTCTCAGAATCTAGAAACTTTGGATAGTGTTTCTCATCCATGCATGAAATGTGCTAGCGATCGTATAAAATTACTTTTGTGAGACTAGGATCAATTATGAGAAGGTAAACAACAAGATAATTTTATTATATCTTTCATTTATTTTATCCATTCATATTTTCTACCTTCACTTATATTGGATACTGTGTAGTGTACATAAAGACAAGGCGGTGATTATTCTCAATGATCGATAGGTATAAGTCTTCTAGCCCTTACCCAGTAGCTAGGACTAAATATAGTAGAGCTCAAGAGACCATCATAGTGTTGAATATTGCTAATGCATGGGTGGTGATTGAGACATTTAATATGTTTAATCACGACATTACTTAATGGGCAATCATACTGTTGTCATTTGTGTTTTGTCACTGACGTCAACATATGCTTGTATGAAGAAACCAGACTGGTAATCATAGTGTACAGAAGGTGTACGAATGTTTTAGATGCTGCAAAGTCAGATGAGAGTTCAAATGGATGTTGTGATCTTATATCTAAGATTGCATCATTAATGGATTCATATTAAGGAAGTTATAGCTGTTTTGGTAAAGACTGGTCACTGGACTGTGACAGTGAGAATTGACAGAGTTAGTCTCTGAGTTTTTGGTATAGATATCAGAGGGATTGGATTCAAGGTATGCGATCTTGAAGGATGATGGAAGATGTATTGAATAATGTTCATTGGTTAGTGCAAGGTACAGAATGGTTGGTGACATCATCTGGGATGTGTGCTTTGGCAATGGCTTATTCTAAAGCCGACTCAGGAAATGAAGTGTGTGTTTTGTTTTGACAAGCATAATTCTAGGATGTCGGTCCTAAATTGTTGTAATATAATCATTGTAAACTTTTTTTAGATACCATGTGTATCTTAGCAAGGGCTTATGTAATTTTTTGTAATTAGGAAAGCCTTATGGGCTGACCTGATCTTGGTAAAATGTAATAAGGTATAAATGTAAGGTCTTTTCTTTGGAAAAGACATGGATGAATATATGTGATAGAAGAAGGTTGCGAACTTGTGTTTGCTGTATGTAGAGTAGAGGATTGTTGGTGGACTTCATTGGAACTGATCAAGAAAAGATAGTTGCTGGAAAATAGTTCAAAAGATTGTGTATTTTTTCATATACACTTGTTGCGAACTAGTGAGTTCAAAAGGTGGACTTAACCTTCTTTTGTGCAGTGAGCCCTTTTTATTCTTGACTCCTAACAGGGTCTATCCTCTAACAAGGACTATGTACTGTAATGTTTCAACAAGCTCCTAATAGGGCTATATCTTCTAACAAGGATTACTATACTCTCAGTACATCATTAGTGGGTGCTAATTCCCACTGGGGTTTTTACCTTTAACAAGGTTTCCCCATAACCAAAATATTGTGTTATTGTGTTGAAATTCATTGTGTTCATTGGATTTGATATTAATAAGCTTAAAAGTTTAATTTTAATATTCTATCATACAATTGATTCACCCCCCCTCTCAGTTGTATTGTGGATTGTTAATCCTAACACATAGTTGGTCTCCGTCTTTGGTCCATATACTGACAAATTTTTTTAAATTTTGTTAGCTCATCAAATGCGGTGATTTGAAAGAATTTAATGGATGATATTTTCATGTATAACGTATATTATTTTAATTTGACGATGAATGAATTTATCTACTTTGCGCACTTGTATACATTGAGCACAACCATAAAGAAGCATCCCCTCCCGTGGCTTGAGTAATGTAAGCCATGGGAGGAGATGCTTCTTTATGGCTATGCTCATAGTATACAAGTGCGTGAAGTCAATAAATTCATGCAATGTCAACTTAAATAATATACGTTATCATGAAAATATTCTATTAAATTATTTCAAATCCCCTCATTTGATGAGCTAATGAAATGTAAAATGTTTTGTCAGTATATGGACCAAAGACGGAAACCAACTATGATGGTCTATTGAGCTTTGTTATCTTTACTATGCTACTCCATCACTTTTTTGATAGGTAGTACAATTATTCTGATATAAATGCTATATGTCTAATAGATCCTCATGTCGGTAGTTTATTACATATCATCTAATATCCGACAGATAAACCATCAGAAGGAACCCCAATACAATAGATTTGTGCGACAAGATTTCTATACATCCGACAGGTTGCCCTGTCGGACATCTACTGCATATCTGTCACCTTTCCGACTGACCAAACATCGTAAAAACTATTTTTGACATATCGGTCCCATAGAAAAATTCCTATTTATCTAGCCTGTTCCAATGGGAACCGATGTCAGAATATCGACGATTATCACTTCCTTCACCATTTCCAATGCAAAAATGCCGACGGACCGATATGTCGATGTTTTGAAAAATAGGTGTTGCAAATCCGACACATGGCCATCAGAATTTGGCCTCAAATGTACTAGTGAGAGTTTAAAAATTTTAAACAAACAAGAATGCAATCAAAATTGAATATGAAAATGTTACCTCTTCCCTCTCCTAAACCTTAGTGACATTAGGTGCATTTATTAATTCTATAAACCCCAATTGTTTCTATATATAGAATAAATAGATTTGGTGCATTCATTAATATCTACATGTACATGTTTAATCATAATACATTTCAATAATTAAATTTAAATTGTACTAAATTACCTTTTGTCATTTGGGTGTCCACGAGGATATCTTTTTCTATCTTAGTGTGCTGGAAGATGCCTTTCGCACATGAGAGGGCCTCAAGCTAGGCAGGGTTACCTAACAGAAAAAAATTTAACATAAGATAAACAAATATATAATATTAAGTCAAGTCAAAAAATCCAAATCTAAATGAATCGCATGGGTTCAATTAAAATTGTAAATAAAAGATGTGCAAAATATGATACTGCAAAGCTTTCTAGGCTAAAGTTAATGAACAAAATGTGACATCATCAACTTGGAACATCTGAGCCCCTAACAAGCCCTATTAAACACCACATAAATATACATACTAACAAAAGATACTTTGAAATCAACTTATTATTCTATTTTTAACAACATTTAAAAATATTTACCTCAAGTGTTGAAGGTACCTATGCATGTGGAGTTGAATGAACACTATGTGGTGTAATTGCACCACTTGTTGCACCCTACAATGCATATTATTCATATATCACTTTATTTTTTCTATAAATAAAAAATTATTTACTTTTATAAGATTTAGGTGATTAATCAATAAAATGTCATAAACACAAATAAAAACACCTGTGTCATCCCACTAGAAAATACCATGGTCATCAAGTCACTAGTGAGGGCCATATCCTTTGGAGTGGAAGCTTGACATCTACTCCTGCAATGTGTAAACGAATGGGATGTCAAACCATCCTCATTTGTGCCAGTGTCTACACCAGAACATACTCTGATAGGTGGTGCACATATGCTCAATGGCATGGTCTGAGCCAAATGGTGGATCTGATGATGATGAAGGTGTCATAGGTGTCGATCCATCCTCTAGTCTGACTAACTATGTGCCATATTGAAAAATGGCATCATTCAATGATGCATCTACCTGAAGAGTTTGTAACTCCATAGGATCCTTTATGGCTACAAGGAATGTGATGTGGACCATGGGTTTAGGAGCTACATGCCTCCTATGTTGTGGGTGTACCACCCTACAGGGCCCATGCTTATCCTACAAAAAGCCTCTCCTTCTACCATGGAGCTATCATATGTCAAATTAATTTGACTTCAAGCCAAGGACAAACTCATAATATAGCTTTATCAATAAATATAGAGACACCTCTCAATTGTTACAAGGTGGTTGTTCTTAGACCATATACCACCTATTCCAAAAAGCCTCTTTCATCCCAGTGTGCACACAAAAATGTATAAGAAACCTACTTGTATAAATAAGTAGGTTGTTACTAGTTTTAGGATCGGTGAAAAGAGAACATATGCCATATTTAAGTATGCCCTTTCTTTTCACCTCATCATATGACAACCCATTCGCATAAAATGCATGAAATCTCTCCCTCCATGAACCCCATTTAGTAACCTATCTAGATACCTCATTCACACTATTTCCCATTGTTTATAGGGTTGTGGTGAGGGATGAGTGGTGCTCTTGACTAGAGGACCTCAACCTATTCACTAATATAGAAATTTGGGTAGTGTTTTGTGTCAAGAGATTGACAAGATCCTCTTGTGTGGCTTGTACACGATCTATTAGAGGATGAAAGGGGTTTTAGGGTGGCGGTGGTTGTTTAGGAACATCATTTTTAGGGTTTTATTTTATTGTGGAGCAACATCTTGAGGGTTTTATTGTTGCTCATGTGCAACATTTTCAAGGTTTTCTTGTGTTGGTTGTGTTGGAAGAGGTATTTGTTGTCTATTTTGTTGTTGGGGATTGTTTTCAAAATCTAACATCAAATTAATTTAAATAAATTAAATAAATTAAACAAACCCTACTTCAATTAAAATTGAAACAAAAACAATAAAAATAACAAATTCTTACATGTTCGATGGCATGGCATGGTTGAAAATTGGTCTAACCTCTAGGAAAATGCAATTGACAAGGGAACACACTCAGGTTGTGGTGATTTTGGAACCCTCTCATCCGCTGTCAAGCCATTTTTGGCATTAAAAATGAGCTTTGGCCATGGTATGAGTTTTTTTTAATTAGCTTTTTAAGGCTCGACATGGCTCAGTTTTTCCAAGCCTAAATATTTTGAATTACAAATAACTTGCACATGTTTTGTAAATTTTTTTTCTTCATGTGGCCACTTTTATGACCAACAACTTGGTGCACTTACCAAAGTGTCTAAGCATATAAAATTTTATTATTAGTGTCATGATAATATAACTCATAAAAAAATATATCACCATTTGAATTCTATACTACATACTTGTATCTCTTATTTGTTATGGTTGACAAGTATCTAAAATATTTATTTTTAATTCATTTTTATTTCTCTAAATTGATATAATATTTAATGTCATGTCAACATTTTTCATTAACTATAGATATTGTAAACATAATGCTATTAACTATTATCAAGTTTTTATTAAAAATTTATAACTCTTATAATAATATTATGAACTTGTATATGTATATGTATACATACTTACATACATATTACTGTTGTCAATCGGAATTGTGCCTATAGCTTGATGCATAATCTAGCTATCCTGTTGAAACATGGAAACATTCTCGCTGATGGGGAAGAGAACGAATCTCCAGATTCTAGGCTGGTTCCTTTTGGATTTGGAATATCACTTACGGCTAAATTTGTATGGGAAAAAGATGAAAGGAATAACGTAATGAACTCTAAACCTAAATAGGGTGATACACCAATAAATGATATGTAACTTAAATTAATCCAGCATAGATCTTTAAAGATAATTATGGCTCTCAGTACCCAGACAAACATGCAACTACAAAAGTGTTTCTATGTAAGGACTTGCAATATTTTTTGCTTTGATAGGGAAGTAATACTTCACTAATTTTTTGCAAAAATTAGGACACAAACAAAAGACCTATAATAGAAAGTATCAAGATTAAAAAATGTAACAAGGAATGCAGCTTAAATGAAGGCTAACATGACATCAATGCAAATAAACTCACAGTATTACACTTCAAAACAAATGGGAAGGAACAATTATCTCTATATATCAATGCTGGAAAAAATATCTGCTACAAAGTGCCTTACAAATTTCTCTCAAGTCTGCGATATGCAAAACAGGTGAGCCAAAAAGAAGCTAAGGTCCTCCAAAAATGAGGTGAAAATATAATAAATAGAGCTCCCAAACCCTAAATCGGATGCATGAGAAAACCCTCCAAAATGAGGAGATAAACTGTCCAAAAATGAAGTCAAAGTGGCCCTTGAACTCCCTCAAGTCATGTGTAACTGGACTGCCACTCAAAATCCCCTCAAAACTGCTCCACATCTCCAAAAATCATGCATATTTCATGTGGGTCAGATATGAACAAAAAGCCCACCAAATCCAAAGTGTAACTACTAGAAATTGGGAGTAAACTGCTCCAAAAGGCCTCTCAACTGTCAATAACTGATGGAGAACTCAAAAATGAACTCAAAGTAACTCCATGATGCCATAACTGCCCCATCGACTGACTAGAACTAAAAGAATTCCTATCCGAATGAGCAAAGAATGAATGGTCAACTAAAGTCAACACTCAAAAGAGCGAGACATAACTAGATTCAACACTCAAAAGACCCTCCCATAAATTTCTCTCTAAGAATAATTAATAATTATTTGTCTTATAATTATGACAAACAATTAATACTATTCACAATTAGGCACAAGGGAATAATCATTCTAAGATGTAATAATTATTTATCCATTAATTATTACATGATAATACTTTAAAAAATAATTAAAATTATTTGCTTCAAGAATTAACATATAATAAGTTTATTTAATAAATAATTATTACGAATTAAAGAATAACCCTAAACAACTTAAAAAACCTAAACATGCCTATCTAACCCAATTCGACACTTATGTAATGGTCAACATGACCCTCTCAAAAAATAAATTTCTCCATCCTAGTTACAAGGGCATGTGATTTTTGATATGTGGTAGCAAGAGGCATTCATATGCATTGCGAACTCCAAGCTTTGTTAAATTTTGACAAAGGCATTTATCTCATCATTTGTATCTTTTATTTGGTATTTTCGCATCTCTCTGAGGAAAAAACCCTAGGTCTTTTATGCTGCCATTTTCCTCTCTAGTTTTTCCTTTGGCGCCTGTTGTATTTGTGAACTCATGGCTATATGACTGATTGGGTTTATATTGATCACATGGCTGTCACCATTTGAAGGCTCAATTTCTTTGATTGAACTCGAGATGCATCTTGAAAGGCTCAAAGATCACAAGTTCTTGACTTGTTGAATTCGAGCTTATTAGAAGCTCACTGCTTTGGATCTCGGGTTCTTGGCTGAAAAAGCATTTTATTGTACTCCTTTGTCAAGGCTTGAACTCAAAACCCTACTGGTATTTGTTTCAAACCCTTAGCTTAACATTGCTCAAAAACTATTCTTTTCATTTCTCATAATGAATCAAGTCACTACTTTCATTTACTAAGAGCTTTTACTTGTTGTTTACCTTCCTTGCGTAGTTCTTATGATTTTGCTTCTCTGTTTATCGATTGCAAACAATTTCATACATGTTTATTTGATCTGGACTGTGACTGGCAGTTGATCACAAGTCTTGTCTGCTTGAAACTCATAGCTGAATATAGGCTCGAATCTTGAACCTGACATGAAACTGACTTAAAAGTAGAACACAACTGGAGACTATCATAAGGCTCAGTTTATTTATTCATTCCCATACTCGAGTTCTTCAAAGCTAGAATTTAACCTTCTTTTATTGAACTTGATTTGAACTAAAAGCTTGTCTTGAACATCGGCTGTGAATATTGCTTGATCACGGGCTTGATGTTCGAACTATGACTTTGGTTGGAGATTTACGACATTTACTGGTATTTTGATCTTTCTTTTACCCACAAAAAATTTAGGGCTCTTTTTTATCTGGCATTGAACTCGAGCTTTGTGTGAAAGCTCTCAGCTTTGATATATGGTTTTCTTTTTCATGTGGGCTCTTTGAAAACTTTATTTATGGCTCTTGTATTAGAGGTTCGAGCCCTTTCTGTGAAGAATGAGAACTCGAGCTGAAGAATTCTTGGGCTTGAGCTAAGCTTGACAGTGAACTCTCATAGTTATTACTAACTATCAATTTGAGGTTTTCCTTATTCTCTGTTACTTTCCATCACATGATCTTGGGAGCCTCTAAAATAGAATTGGGTGGATATAAAGCTTAATGCATTACCCATATTGCAAGAGGTTGGATGCAAAATAGGGATCAGTAATGACCATCAACCATCCAGCCTTATGGTGTCTAAAATTCTTCGGCAGTACTGAAGGCCTGTTGCTCCATTCCTATATGAAGCATAGCTGTTGCAACACCATATGTTACACTTGTCCAAATCTCTCAAGATTGCATGCATGTTTCATTCACTTTTTTCCATTTGGATGCATGCTATTTACAACACCCATCCATCCTCCTCCAATTTTCATAACATTGAAATTATATATTTTCTATAGAGAACTTCGTATTTTTTTAATCATCAAAAATTGAAGGTAGACCTGATGCCCATGAATACTATTATCCGGCCAGTTGATCTTCCTGAATTGATATATTGTTGCTATTGGTCCCACTATCATAATTAAAATATGAACCAATCTGAAGTTTCTTCTCTATAGTAGATTGGAGTGCAACAATCCACAAACCTCCACAATATGAATTAACACCATGTACCACTCTAGTATCATATGTCTAGTCAGGAAATTCATCATTCTCAACAGGACCATCACCATCCCAATCAAACTTCTGCATGTATTCCATGGCAGCACAGACAGCTGGTTGGGCCTTTGTTTTTATGGTTGTTTTATCATGCTTGACATGTGTAAATCAGACAAATAACTTGTTGTAGCATTCACTATTATAATATTGCTATCTCATCCCTTTCAGTTTAACATCTTTTATAGTATTTGAATATACCTCCAACAACATTTTTTATCTTCATTCTTGTATTTGCACTTTGCCATGTGATATTCAGTTTGTAGATCATTGATTACAAATATGATAAATTTATAGCACATATTTCTACTTTTAGCGATGAAATCTGCTTATGGGGTTCGAGCACATATTTCTACTTTTGTCAAAAAATTAGACACCTACACATGAAACAAACAGTATTAGTATGAAAAATATCTTCTTTTTTGTTTTCTCTCTTGCTGAATATGTATCTGTACAACTATCATGTTTAGAGATAGATGTTAATTTCATCATTGCTTAGTCTTTTTAGACTAACACCTTCTTTTCCATATTCTACAAATACCTCTGGGATGCGGGACCTCCTCAATCAGCCAACCAAAGCTACTCAACAACCTCGTCCATCATTCCATCTAGGCAATGATGGATTTGATCCTTATCTCTTTCTTGACTTCTATACATATGCATATTGTTTTCTTCTATTTCTTGCATTGTTTTTTTAATAGCTATCTGATGGCTTGTGTGGGACCCATTTTGTATATTCCTTTGTAAATGAAAAAAAGAACTTTTGATTGCAAATACACTTATATTTTACTTGTAAAAAAAATGCATTTGCACATTAAATAAATGTTCTCTTTTTTTGTACTTTTATGTACTTTCCATTCAACATATAGTAATTAATCATGAATGCTTCAATAAATTTTAAATGTACCAAGAGTACCTTTTACTGATGCTGTCTAAACTTTGCCAATTTTAGCATGATGCTAAAATTGGTAACAATTACCTAATTAGATACTATTTGATTGTTATTTGGAGCAAATGACAATTTCTATAATCAAAGTTTTACAATTGTATATAAACAACAACATATTTTTGACACTTCTCCTAAGTAAAATAATTAAATTTTGATTGATTATTATCAAAAATAATTTTTAACATCAACTAATCACTACATGAGACCTTTTTACTTTATATTGGATGCATATCATAAAATTGAGGAAAGGTGAAATTTAATGATGAAGACTCTTATTGCATTTCTTTTATAAATATTGCATACTCATGACCCCCTTTGTTATATTTTAGGCCCACAATGATTAGGCTTGTAGACTATGTTTATTGAATCAATTATCTAGTGAGAGATTTCACATGGAACTTAACAAATAACATATATTTTATATTATTGATCATATTTCTTGATTTAAATTTTTTAAAATATTATGAATTAAAAAGCTATTTTTTTTTTATAATCAACATATGAATTAAGAAGTGGATAGATTAGAAACATAGGCTCTCCATGGAGGGAGAGGATGAGTGAGAGAATAAATAGAGGAGGGTTTCAAAATTTATTGATGTAGATGAAGTGGATGATGATGGCTTGAGTGGTTATGTGTGGCTTTTAAAGGTGTGGCAGGTCTCTTTTGTCTCTACAACATCTTTGCATGTGGGTTTTGGTTGGGGGTGCATGGATAGGGGTTATCCTTGGGTCCTTGTGACATATTTTGTGATCAATCTTTACCTAGAAAGTTTCGCTAAGGTGTCTTAGTGGCAGTGTTGGAGCTTCTTTGGCTCGAGGATGAATTTGGGGGCTTTTTTTTACAAAGGATGGGATTTATTCCCCCCCTTTCTTCCTAGTGTCCCTCTTGGTTCTTGTGCATGACCTACTCTATTTGAGGCTTTATTTTTGTCTAACTGTCTTGCTTGTGTTTGGAAGCCTATTTTTTGTTGGTATATGTTGGGATATGTTTTATTTGCACTGATGAATTGGTGCAGGGTTGCTAAGCTTTGTTTCAAGATGTTTGTTATTGCTTCTATTGTGTTAAACACTCCTACTCCATGTATTTTTGTCATTCCCCTACATTACACTGGAGAGTGTGTTTTTGTTTTGTAATTTGGTGGTGTAGTAGTTGTTTGGGGAGGATCTTTGGATTTGGTTGAGATGATGCTTAGCCATGAAATGTTATAGATGCCTCTCTTTTTCTTTTGATATCCTATGACGAGTTTTAATGACTCTTCTTGTTGGTGGGGTTTTTCTTTTCCCCTTTGTTTCCTTGTGGGTGGTTGGCTCAAATAAGGTGTTTATTTATTGGCCATGGTTTTTGGGTCACTTTGTTTTGCACTTGTGCCTATATTGTTAAATATTTGGAGGTGTTTATTATAGATGTTGGGTTTTTTCAGACCCTTTGAAGTCTAGACTTTCATAGTTCTTTCTCTTAGGGTTCAGTTTGTCTTCCCTCCTTCCTTTTTCGTAAGGATCCTTTAGAGGTGTAACCCTCTCTTATTGAGGTAGGGAGGTTTCTTATGAATTTGGTCTGGGTTTATCTCTCAATGCCCTTTCTCCCTTGTCTTATATTCCTATTGAGGTGAGGCTTCTTCTATGGAGGTGGAGAGCTATCTAGTGGGAGAGGTCAGAAGTTATTTTTTTTAGAGTTTTCCTCTTCTCAAGCTACTCGATCACGAGGATGGATCAAGTTTGGTATTTCTTGTGGTTTCTTTCTTTCTTTGTTGTCCTTATGGAGGTGGGTACCTCTCCTTTTGAGGTGGAGAGGGTCCTTTTAGGAAAGTTATGGACTTTATGTGAGATATTTTTTGGTGAAGGGTGTAGAATGGTTGTGGGCATCATTTCTAAACCCACTTCAAAGGTTTGATGGGCCTTTCAAAACCGTGTAGTCTCCCCCCTAGAAGGGAAGTTTCTCTTTTCTCCAATATGTGATTATTGTTGTATTAATTACTACTTAGAAGTAAGGTTATGGAAGTCTTGATAAAACCCATGTCTACCTTTGGTTAGGTTAAGGGAGCCTAGATAAAAAAAATTATTTTTATTTCTTCCAGGGAGCATTTAATGTGTTATCTAATGGATTTTTAAAATTAAGGTTATGGGACACTTGTTAAAACTCATGCATTTTTAAAGTTATGGGTACCTGGTAAACCCATGGTTTATTTCAAGTTAAGGGAGCCTCGATAAAACCCTTTGTTTCTGGTTGAGGTTAAGGGAGCCTCGTGAAATCCTATGTTGTGTCTTGTAAGGATTTGGCTAGTAGTTGATGTAGCCCATACCTTGTATGTGCTATTGTTAGCATATTGTTACTTTGTTGATTTTTAGCTATTTTTATGTAGGGATAAATATTTTGTAATTGTTTCTTTTTGGGTTCCAGATCCCCCTCAAAATCTATTTGTAAAGGGTTTTAGTCCCTTCAAAATCTATTTTCTTTTAATAAAAAAATATAAATGAAGAAAATTTA
Source organism: Chamaecyparis obtusa (assembly GCA_027943335.1). NCBI lineage: Eukaryota > Viridiplantae > Streptophyta > Pinopsida > Cupressales > Cupressaceae > Chamaecyparis > Chamaecyparis obtusa. The sequence goes on from BSBK01003838.1 coordinate 250,199, forward strand.
TTTTACAATGCAATGCACAAATTGATGTGTTTAAATATATAAAATTATATTTGTTATCAATACCATGATAATATGACTCATAAAAATATACCACCATTATTTACCAGTATTGTTGGTTTGTTATGATTGAGAGGTATGTAAAATATTTATTATTAGCTCACTTTTTATTTTTTAAATTGATATAATATTTTATGTCATGTTAACATATTTCATTAATAATACATACTCAAAACATTGTACTACTAACTACTCTCAAATGTTATGTGTGTGTGTAGATATATAGATATTTATATAAGTGACTCTACAATACCCCTAGAATCGATTGAAAGACCAAGATAACTTCCACAAGAGAACGGAAATAAATTTTCAACAAGATGAAAGAATGATAATATTGTTAATAAACCTTATCAAAATGCACATAATGAGCCTTCTTATATAAGCAATGCAATAAGAGACTATGATAAGGAGGAGATAACTTATCACCCACACAAAGTGGAATCACATGTTCACCAAAAGTGGATCATCCTCCATTATTTAATGAAGTATGTGCAACATGTGGAGGATGATAATGTGATAACTGAACTAAATGTGGATACAACACATAAAGTGGAATATGATAACTACTATCATCATCTAAAGTGGAATTTATCCTACACCATGTGCAAGTAAAGGTGAAAACTCCTAAGCATCTCAAATGAAACTACTATGCATGCATTTTCCTAAGTAAGCTTAAGTAAAATATAATTAGATGAATAATTAATCACACCAAAAAGTATTTTGATAACTTCTATAATCAAAGTCTTCAATTTTCATTTAAAAAACATATATCTAATACTTCACCTAAGAAAATACATTAAACTATAATTTTTGGGGCTTGGATCTACTTCACAACTCTTGCAAGATCAAAAAATAGAAAAAAATCAATAGTATTTTGGATTCCTCTCCTCATAAACCTAATCCTTTGGAGCCTATCTCCATTACATGACTCATGTTGGATCCTCTACTATAAAAATCTACTTATTTGGAGCCTACACTGACACAATCTGGGTTGGGTGACCCCTTGGTCATGGGTGGTCATAACATCCATGCTCTACATATTTCCTCTAGTCCTATGGGTGTTAGTAGTGGTGATTATGCTAAGAGACCCTTTTCTCTACTAGGTATCAAATTTTTTTCATGTGGAAAGTGCTACAAATGCTTTCCCCATCTATGGGAAGATATGTTTTTTTTCTTGTGCAAAAATCTCCCAGGTTGCAGTGCAAAAACTAGGATGTGGTGGAGAATGAGGGTTTCTACTAGCACTATGGTTTGGTCTATAGATTCTAAGGTATTTTTCCTTCCATTATGTATCTCCATTTCTAGGTTTTGGAATCCTAATTGGTTATAAACTATGATTTTTGGGGCTTGGCTCTCCTTCATAGCTCTTGAAAGATGCAAACCTAGAAAAAGTCAATGGTATTTCTCCTAATGATAAAGATATGGTGCTGAGTAAGTTATGGGTTTGGGACCTACACATCCCCACTTAATTAAATATTGGACAACTTATTTTAATGATCTACTTCATACTATCCTAATGAAAATATATAACTCACAAGTTACTCTTCAAGCCAAAATTTCCAAATTTAACATGCTTTCCACTTCACCCTAAAACATAATGATATTAGTTCCTTAGGGATGTATTAATTATAATATTTAGTTTTATGGTTCTCTAACTTATATACTTTGTCAAATATCTAACCTATTGTGAACTAATCCTAAGAAGTGGACTTCTTCCAAGGAAGCTTCTTCATTATGATACTTTAATAATAAAATCCATACTAAATAATATAAATAACCAACAAAACATCAAATAAAGATAAATAAATGAATAGGATACAAGAGAACACCATAATTTTTATGTAAAAAAACAAATGTGGGAAAAACCATGATGAGAACAAACTAACTATATGAAAATTAGATACAATATTATTTTAGGCTCAAGGTGATCTAAATTATGAAATCAGATTACAATACCTGGTGTGATACCTGCAATATTGTTAAATTCAATATAAAAACTGAGAAGATTAACAAGATTGCAAGCCAAAAAGTAGTTCTATTTCATTCACAACCTAAAGTTTATACGAAGTATGAAGGATATGAAGGGTCACCAAAATCCCTTAGAAATGAAATGAACAGTCCAAAATGTTTATTACAAAATAAAAAATAAAAACCAAAACTTCAAAAACTATTTTGAAATTTATGCCTACTTGTAGAAGGCATAACTTTCTACACATAGCTCAAAAAAGAACGCCGCTTACACCGTTGGAAAGCTAATCCAATTATCTAGAGGAAAATTTGAGGAGTTCAAGACTCCTCAAAGGAAGATGGGCCCCTAAATTCTTCAAAGACCTCTGAAACTGCAAATTACTAAAACTTATCAAATATCAAAAAAATTCTGCTAGCCTCCTCTGAATCATCATCAATCCTGTCCTGATCACCAAGATTAGCCTAAAAGAAGATTAAATGACAATATAATAAAATCTTCATTAATCAAAGTAAATTAAATCAAATGAGATAACCAATAATAATAATAAAGAAATCTCACCTAATAAATAAAATATCCAATACAGATTCCAATGAATAAAATAATATTAAAATAATCAAAATTTAAAATAAAGTAACTCACTAAAGTCAATAATCAATAATAGAGCGAGAGCGAGTAGGAGGAGGAGGAGCAGGAGGAAAAAATTTGAATCTGCGGCTAGATGGGAAGTAGGATGCTCCTGGTCTGGTTGCGGGTTCTGTGCCTGTTCCATGAAATGCAGAGGTCACAGAGAATGCAGAAGAGGAAAAGACTGAAAACCCTATGTCAGACAATGGGGAAAGTGCTAGTGGGTCTAGCATGGCCCATCCTAGAAAGGACAGTGGTCCCGTCTTGGGACTAGAGGAGGAAAAGGGAGTTAAAGCCGGTCCTTCTGAGAAAAGTGAAGGGTCAACGAAACATCAAGAAGATCTCTCACATGGTGGGAACTCATTCCAAGGTAAGGGGAAATGGAGTGGTCTTTTTGGGATAAAACCTATTGGAAAATCTTCTTTCCCTAAGGTTGATATAGTCTCAGATCTTAAAAAAGGGGTAATAGGCTTAAATATTCTTGATCAAATCATTGATCATACTATTTCTAGAATGGCCTCAACACTGATTGGCAAGTTTATGGGTCCTAGGCCGAATATTGATCTAGTGAGGGCTTTTACCCTCTAGAAGTGGAAGATCAAAGGTCAGGTGGATGTAGCGGCAATGCCAAAAGGTTTTTTCTCCTTTTTATTCTCTAATGGAGAAGATCTTTCAAAAATTTTGTGTGAAGGCCCATGGATGTGGGGAAAATCCTTGTTGTCTTTGCAGAAGTGGATAATGAATCTGGACTATAATGATAATTTCTTTGTTTCAGCTCTTGTCTGGATTAGACTTCCTGGTCTCCCTCTAGAGTACTGGCACGAGGATATCATGGTGGCTATAGCAAGGTCTTTTGGTGAACTACTTACTATAGATCCAATGACTATAGCCCAAACCAAACAAGTGTTTGCTAGGATATGTGTCAATATCCAGCATGATACTGATCTTCCACAAGTCATAAATCTTAACTCAAAAGTGGGTAAATGGGCGCAAGAAATAGAATATGAATCTACCCCTTTCATTTGCTTAACTTGTAGAAAGGCTGGTCATTGGGAAAAGCACTGTCCCTTGAAGATATCTGTAGAAAAGAAAGACCAAGAGTAAAAAATGTCAAAGAAGTGGGAATGGAGAAAAAAAAAGGGGAGAGTAAAAACCCCCCAGTCAATAAGATCTCAAACTCAAATATGGAGGAGAAGCAGTCTCACCCACGAAGGGAATTAGAAGAAATAGAAGCTATTAAGGAAGCTTCTATTCCTAATGAGGAAAAAAAAATGTAGGATCATTCTTGTTCGGTGACCTCTTCGGAGGAAACCTCTGATCTCTCATTAGAGTCAAATCCTCTATTGGTTTCAAGGGTTGAAGATAGCCTAAACTCATCAAAGGGGAGGGAGACCTACCCAAGCCTGCATAAGACAATCGAAACCTAGAAAATGCTAGATCAATTCAGTAGTGAAGCTTCAAATGCCAATATGTTAGAGTCTGAATCAAAGAATGATAGATCAAAAGAGCAGTATGATGACTCTGAAATAGTGGAAGCAGAGAAAAATAATAGTCCATGGATCAGTGTTAAAAAAAATAATAAATCACCTGCAGGTAAAGGCTTTGTTTCCCAACCAAGACGCAAAAGCTTAAAGGACCAGACCCATGCTACAGGGAAAAATAGCTCTAAGGTGTCACAAGGATGCTCAGCATATAAATAAAACAAAAAAGGAGGCCAAATCAAATCAGGAGGAGTTCAGACAAGAGGACAACAACAAAAGGCGGATACTGGAACACCTAAAAGAGAAAGGGGAAGAGTATTTGATAAGGAATAGAGAGATTTGGAAGCAAAAAAGAACATAGCATATGGAAGACAGCTCAGCATCGATCAAGTCTGCCCTCCAAATTTTTAATGAAGATTTTATCTTGGAATATTAGAGGTCTCAATAGTCCTCATAAACAAGATGTAGTTAGGAACTTAGTTTGAGATTCTAATCCTGATATTTTGCTTATTCAAGAAACTAAAATGGTTAGAGATAAGAGAGTTAAAATCAATTTGCTGAAGAATGGGGATAATTTTAGTAGTGACTCTAAAGTGGCTTCTAGAGGTTTGGCTATCTATTGGAATACTAAAAGTTTTACATGTAACCTGCTAAAAGAGGACAATAATTTCTTGGCTGTTAAAGTTAGCAGTATTAAGGAAAATTTCTCCTGGACTCTAATTAATGTTAATGCCCCTAATACTAAAACTGGTAGACTCAATCTTTGGAAAAGGATTCATGATATTAGAAAGGATCACCCAGATGATCATTGGATGATGATGGGAGACTTCAACACACCCCTGAAAGAAGTTGAAAAAAGAGGAAGGAATAACACTCAAGTGGAAAGTAGGGTAGATCTAATGGAATTCATAAGTAATGAAGGCTTGTTGGATGTTGACCTTGAAGGAATTGATTATACTTGGACAAATAGAAGAGTGGGAGCCGATCTCATCCTCTCCTTTCTTGCTAACTTTTCTTTCTCCCTCTCCTCTCTTAACCACATTGGTTTGGATCACTATCCTATTTCCTTTATTGCTAACTCTTTAGAGGGAAAGGTAAATCCCCCTTCAGACTGGAAAAAATGTGGATGACTCACCCAGATTTCAAAAACAAAATTAAGGAATGGTGGAACATCAAAGTGGAAGGAAAGGCTATGTACCAAGTGGCTAAAAAAATGGCTAATATCAAATCTAAAGTTAGACAATGGAATAAGGAGGTCTTTGGTGATATTTTCCAAACTAAAAGAAAAATTCAAATGGATCTAAAAGAAATTCAAGACAAGATTTAGAGTATAGGGTTGACTGAAGATATGAGAAAAGAAGAAAATATTATCCTTGCTAATTACCATAATATCATATCTAAAGAGGAGACCTACTGGAGACAGAGATCAAGATCCCTTTGGTTGAAAGCGGGAGATAGAAATACCAGATTTTTCCACTTAACAATGATGAAACATAAAGCTATGAACATAATCAACTCACTAGTTACCTCTAGGGGCACTCTCAATAAAGAGGAAGAGATAAGGAAAGATATGATGGATCACTTTGCTTTGATTCTTTCTAGAGAACAAGATCTCAATCAAGATAATTAGAACTCTTTGCTGAGCTCCATTCCCACATTGTTGGAGGAAAAGGACAATCTCTTTCTTAAGTCTATTTTGATGGAGGATGAAATTAAAAAGGCTATCCAGTCTTTTGAAGGTGAAAAATCCCCTAGGCCGGATGGCTTCCAAATGTTTTTCTTTCAAAACTACTGGGAAATTATTGGAAAAGATATCTGTGGAGATGTGAAAGAGTTCTATGGTTCTAAAGCTATTCTTAAAGAGCTCAATTCCACCTTCATAGCTCTGATACCAAAAAGACCAGGAGCTAACTCTGCTGATAGCTTTAGGCATATAAGCCTTTGTAATTCCTTGTATAAGATTATGTCCAAGGTTCTCACTACAAGGATTCTCAAGATTCTCTCGTGCCTAATATACCCTCAACAAAATGGGTTTGTTCCAGGGAGACAAATCCTAGATTCGATAATGGTTGTTCATGAGAATATCCATTCACTAGAAAAATCAAGGAAACAGGGTTTCCTCATGAAACTTGATCTATCAAAAGTCTACGATAGAGTTGATTGGGAGCTTCTTTCTAAAATTCTTCAGGATTTTGGTTTTGATGCTAGAGTGATTAAACTTATTATGCAACTTGTTACTACAGTTTCCTCTTTAGTGACTATGAATGGGGGATCCTCTCCTTTTTTCAGACCTTCTAGAGGGTTATGTCAAGGTGATCCTATCTCTCCTATCCTTTTTTCCATCATGGCTGAAAGTCTAGAGAGATTCATTTCTCTTCAGGTCTCTCAAGGTTTGATCTTAGGTTTACAGCCATCTTGAGTAGGTATTGTAAGCTCTCACAAACAATTTGTTGATGACACGATTCTTATGGGAGAATCTAATATAAAAGAGGCTAGGAATATTAAAAAGGCATTAAATGTGTATTCAAGTGCTTTAGGTCAACTCATAAATCGGGAGAAGAGTGCCCTATTTTTCTTCAATACTCCTGAAGCTAGAATGAATAAAATCTCTGCTATTCTTTGATGCAAGATGGGAAGAATTCTGACCTCTTATCTTGGTCTTCCGTTGTGCTTGAAATTGGGGGCCAATTTTTGGAATGAAATCCTTGATAGATTCCATATGAAGTTGGTGGGATGGAAAGGGGCCATCCTCAATCAAGTTGGAAAAGTTCAACTGCTGAAGGCCACTCTTCAAAACCTACCTATCTACACTCTTAGTCTATTCAAAATACCTCAAAAGTACTCTGATTTAATTGAAAAAATCCAAAAAAGGTTCCTTTGGACAGGAGTGGAAGAGAAAAAGAGACTCAACATGGTGGCCTGGGAGAAGATTTGTAAACCGAAAAAGATGGGGGGTTTGGGAATTAGGAGCATAATTAATACTAATAAAGCTCTCTTAGCTAAACAATTCTAGAGAATTTTTGAAGATGAGAAAGAATGGAACATGATAATGAAAAGGAAATATCATCTCAATAATCTTGAAGGAATGCTCCAATCTCAAAATGATATCCAGGGATCTTTTGTTTGGAATAGTATAAGTAAAGGTAAGAATCTTATAAGCAAAGGTGCTATTTGGAAGTTGGGAAATGGTAGAAAAATTCAATTTTGGAATGATAAATGGATATCGGATAAGCCTCTTATAGAGAATGAAGAATGGGAGAATGCTATCCAGGACTGTAAGATTCTATTGGTGAATTTGTGAGTGACTATTGGAAAAACAAAGAGTGGATAGACCTGGGGCTGAAGGATATCAGATTTAAAGAAGTGAATAAACAATTAAACAACTGGTTTATCAGAGAAAATGAGCCTGATAAACTTATTTGGGGTCTGGCTACCTCTAGAAAGTTCTCGGTTGCTTCTGCCTCAAATCTTCTCCTCCTAATGAGGCTCAGCCTTTGTGGGCACAGGTATGGAATAAAGACCTTACCCCTAAAATTAACATGTTTTTTTGGCTGCTTGCCCAGAACAAAATCCTCACGCAGGACAACCTTATGAGAAGAGGATTTCAATTGCCTAATAGATGTGCCCTGTGTGGTCAAGAAGTTGAGAATTGAAATCATCTAATGATTCATTGCTCCTTTACTAGAGAGGTTTGGGACACTATAATATCAATGCTCGAGCTCAATTGGGTGAAACCTAACTCTATCCAGGAGTTTTTCCAAAAGTGGCAGAGTCCTTTCCATAAAAAAAATGCTAGGGATATTTGGAAAATTGTTTTTCACCACTTCTATTGGAAAATCTAGAAGGAGAGGAATAATAGAATCTTTAGAGAGAAAAAGGCCCCTCCTTTGGTAGAAAATTCTATAACTAGAACCATAATGGAGAACTATAGAAGTATGGGAAAAAAAGATAGTAATCATTGGGATCCTCAACCTAAGAAGGAAAATATTATTTAATGGGAGAGACTGAAAAGTAGTCAGATCCAGAATCCTAGAGATAATGTAATGTGGATAGCTCCTCCTCTTGGATGGCTTAAAGGGAACTTTGATGGTTCAGCTAGGGGAAATCTTGGAAGGGCTAGAGGTGGAGGTCTTTTAAGAGATGCAGTTGGTAATTGTTTAGGAGTGATCACTATCCCGCTGGGTATCCAGACAAACCATGTGGTGGAGGTTGAAGTAGCATTTTACCTGGTTATGATGGTGAAATATATGGGCTGCTCAAAATTATGGCTGGAAGGTGATTCCCTAAATATAATCAATAGTATTAAAGGGAAGTTTGTGAGCTCATGGACCATAGAACACATTATAAACAAAATAAAAATTATCATTAATTCTTTTGAAAAATGCCACATCACTCACGTTTATTGTGAAGGCAACAAACCAGTGGATAGGATGGAAAATGAAGGTACTTTGAGTGACATCACCCAAAAGTGGAGAGGGGAAGTGAATCTAAAGGCTGAGATTATGAGTCTAATCAGCTATGATAAGATTAATCACCATGAAGGGAAAATCACCTAAAATAATGATGACAAGGACAAATCATTTACCGAGGAGGTCTGCATGTAAGGCAAAGTGTGGGATCATTATTCCATAGTTAATGAAGCATAGATACTAGGTTAATATTGATAACCAAAAAATCAAAGATAAATAGAGAAGAAAGGCAAATATCACTAGTAAGGCACCAAACTAGTATAGCAGAAATAAGAAAAAAATGGGAGGTGGTTTGAAGAGGGAGGAGCCATCCGACTGTGACAATTGGAGACAAGACAGAAAATTTGGAAGAAGCTAAAGAAAGGGGGTGTTACATAGTTCATGAAGAAGCTTCATGAACAGGAAAAACATATCACTTCTTTGTTCATAGATGGCTAGGCTAATGGTAAAGTTCACCTTTGGGGAAAGTCCTTCACTCTTACTATTTCTATTATAGCTGATATTACTGGTTTACCTTTGGAAGGAACCCATTTCCATAGGGGAAATCATGGGCTTAGAACTGAAGCTTTCACTATTTTCCCTAAAACTGACAATGAGAAAGCCCTCATGACCAAGGGTAATGGTGACTATGTGGACATAACCAATATTAATGAATTTTGGGCCAAAATTTTGAAGGTTATGATTGAATATTTTACGCTAGATGGGCGTTATTCCAAAATTTGCAACTTGCATTTTGTTTTTGCAAACCATTTTAGGCATAATAGGAGGATTTCTTTCCCTTATTATCTTTTGAGCTCCCTGAACAGTAGCATTACGGGACACAAGAAGAAAGCTAGTAACCCCGTGCTGCATGAGGGATTGATCCTTCTTATATCTGACTACACCAGGGACAATATTTTAGACCCTATCCCTAAAAGGATCACTGGTAAAAGAAAGGAGAAGAATGAGATGGATAAAAAGGCTGAGACTAGTAAGAAGAGGAAGAAAAACAATAAAAAGGCCTCTGTCAGTACTAGTAGTAAAGACATGACCAACACTGAGGAAATTGTGAAAAGACCTCTCTCCCAGGGGAAGGGAAACATTGAGGAATGTAATGAGGAGGTTTCTGGTGAAGAAGAGAAAATCAATGAAAAAGAGGAAGGGAACAACTAAGAAAATGAATAGGAAGAGGAAATGAATGAGTGACTGGTAGAGGAGAATGA